>LD356881.1:139322-173426 GCA_001465055.1 Ptychodera flava
CATGTGAAGTACTGCTTATGTAATTGATATGTAGGCACACTGAGCCAGTTCACCTGCAAAATTTGTTTTATGTGTATCATTGGTGAATGACCAGTTTTTCAAAAAGTCGGGTGGGGCCTGTGAAAAGAAGTGAAGTGGAAGGGATGGAAACATGCTGCTGTCAGTTGCCATTGAAATCAATGCTTTCATTTGAATTCAACCACATGAAGATGCTTACACAGAATCTCTGTTGTTTTTAAGTTCAAAAATATTATTTTGATCGAAAAAAACATGGCAGGATTGGGGTTAAATTCAAAGATAGAAAAAAACTATGGCAGGATTGGGGAGGATGGATTAATTGCATATCTATCTTATGAGGGTTTGAGGAATTTTGTGTTACGTATAACAGTAGAAAAGCAAGGACAAGATCATGTCGTGGAAAGCTTCAAGATTGTGAGAATAAATAGTCATGTGACCAATCAGTAGGAAACAGTTCCTTTGACATCTTTCAACAAAAATGTTCATACTAAGTTTTCAAATTAAGAGAAGGAAATTCCTCATTTTTGATAGGAAACTACCGTGTGTTGGGGAAGATGTATCTGTACCTTACAAGGGCTGTGTGTTATTTGGTTGTTGTGTTTGACCCAGCAAAGAATACCCAGGTGTGAATTGTTTACAGTCTGTAGTTTTTATGACCCAGACTGTGTCCTTGAACACACTTTAACTGTTGCCTTTGTGTTGTAACAGTACAAATATGCTGTTGTGTTTGTCATTGTCAGGCTGTCCAGTTACTGTCATCCTGATGTTTTGATATGTCACAGTCATGACTGTTGAATTTGTTTCACTGATAGATTTATAGGAGACTTTGACAGAACTTGAAACAAGCAGGGTTGGTAAAAGGCAAACTTTTATCGCCACTCCAAAAGAAGTTCTATTGATATCAGCGATTGTAATCTTATTTATTGGTTTGGTCACTTTATATGGCCAAACTATTTCCAGATATTATGGTGCATTTTACGTCATCATTAAGGTAGAGCGGCGCCTCGGGGACAGATATTCGGGCTCTCAAACTTTTACAAGTCTTTTCTGATCTACCACTTGTCAGGGTTCGTTTTAAAGCTCTTGGTGTACGAAAACTTTCCATTGCTTAGTGTTTCAAAAATAGAAAATTTATTTTTCTCCAGAGAGTTAACACAGGGATGGCGGCCATTTTGAATTTCAACTATCGGTAAATCTTAGGTAATTTGTATCTTTAGCACCAGAATTTGCACAGTGACCCTCGATTTTTATTCTTTAGTTTGAAAGAGAATGGTTGAAATATGCCTTAAGGAAAGTTTGAGCAAAAGTTTTTTCACTTTCGAGGCACATATTATTTTGAATAAACATGGAAATTCTTTCCGCAATTCAGGTTATGCATGACGAGGTTGATGCCAGTTTTAAAATGAAGTTTACTGAGCAAAATAGCAGTGTTAACTAACCTGATGATTTCCGCAAGTTTGGCATGGTTTCATCAGTTTTTGACTCAAAAACTAGCACAAAATGATAAGAGCTTTTACATGTGTATTGTAAATTCATACATATTCTGTAAGTACTACACACACAGTCAACCACTGATATGTTTCAAAGGTGCTGCATCCAGTGTCACAAGAATCAAAATTAAAATTCCCATGGGCTAATACATTTTACTTTCTCCACTAACATGCCACGTGAAATCTCCTGTTTCACTTGTAAATAATCTGATGTACCTATGCTTTGTTGTTTACAGTATAAACCCAATACCCAAGTAGGAGATCTTGGTGTTCGGACAATAGAAATAGTGCCAAAGAAAGAACCCCAGTCGAAGGTACCGGTCAAAAAGTCAGCCAAGTTTGAGGTATGTATTCCAAGACATGTCAATCACAAATATTCGTTGGTTCTTCAACATTTTTGCAAGCTTCTCATTTTGGTAGTGACATTTCATGAAATCATATGATTTGCTGGTCATTGTGTCTTACCCTGAACCAGCAATTTTCAGCAAAGCCCATGGCTACTCTACCTCCCTACTCTAAAGACTTTTGAATAAAAAGATTATTTCAAGTGATTTGGCCAAGACTATCAGCATCATGGATGTGTTGACTGTATATGTGGCTGCCTTGAAAGAGCTGTCTTGCATAATGTATGAGTGTAGTGGCATGGTTTACAAACATGAGATAAGCGTTCAGGAAAAAATCAATATTCTAAGAATGACCTCAACAGTACCGGTATGTCAGCCCCCCTGGTGGCTGCGTATGTTATAAACAGTTATATATTCACCAGGGAAGTCTGCGTGAAGCAATTTTAGGTCACTGATGTCTTGACTGTTTGACAACAAACATGGTGTAGTTAACAGTAATGCTGAATTGCCTGCTAAAACATGTCTTTTAATTCAGTGGTTTTCACCAGCATGGTGTAATGTAAACTGAGAGGCAGGCAGAGTGAAAGAATCACTGTGTTGAACAAGCTAAGCAAGTCTTTGAGTTTTGCTCACTTATTATGTTAGATTATCTGAAATCCAAATGATATTGATTAGTGACTTTCAAACTGCTTCATCTTGTGAAATTTTGCCTTATTTCATTATTCAGTGGCAAACCAAAACTGAAATTACAGCATCACTGTTCAAGGATATAAGTAGATTTGATGAAAATGTTTTCAAGTTGTATCCTTGTGTCCTTGTTGTCGAGGTAGAACGCGCCTCGGGGACAGATATTCTTACTCTCAAATTTCTGCAATTCTTTTCTGATCTACCACTTGTGGGGGCTCATTTTAAAGCTCTTGGAGAAATGAAAACTTCAACGTCTTTGTTTTTGAAAAATCCATTATTCTATTTTTACTTTGTAGAGTTAACACAGGGATAGCAGCCATTTTGACTTTCAAATATCACAAAATCTTGAGTACTTTCTTTTTCTAGTTCAAAACTTTGCATGGTAACCCCTGCTTTTTATTGTTGATTTGGTAAGAGAATGGTGGAAAGTTTCATTTAGGAAGTTTGAGCAAAAGTTTGTCTTTCACTTTCGAGGCGCATACTACCTTAAATATTTTGACAAAATTTTAAGACAAAGCTGCTTAAAGGGAAACCTAAGTCCAGCGACATTGACCGTTTATCCCTTCCAAAATCACCCTTGAGTAAAATGCAGCTCAAATTTGCAACATAATTGCACGCGCTGACGACTACGGCACGACGAAAAGAGAACTTGAAGTAGACGACATTTATGGAAATGAGCCCGGAATTCCATGGGCGTGAAAGGGCTCATGGGAGAAGCGTGCGTGACGTTATCGGCGATACAGACCATTGTAGCTTGCAGCTGGAGGAGTACTGTGAACAGTTCAGCGCGTTCGTAAGACGACTATGGAGAGTTCGGACAGCGATATTTCTGACATCGAGTATTACTTTTCCCTGACTGAAATCAAACCATACTAATTTGAACCTGTCCAAGATATGTAATAATTAAAAAGCATCTCAAAACATCGTTCATATCTTGGTTGCTTGCGTTCTGTGTATGATTCAGCGGAGGGAGTCACTGTGCTCGTACAGACCCCGAACTGGATTGGAGAGACTGAGTGACCCTGCGATCCTTCAACGCTACGTTTCTAAAACAGAGTTTTCTGTACCAGTCGCTTAAAATTTGTGTTACCGTGTAAGTCGAGCTTGGCCAGATCTTTAAGGTTGCGAAATCTCCGATATGTATCAGAAAATAGTTATTCGCGATTTGACAAATTTATTATAGTGTCGTCAGTTTTTCGAAGCTGGTGAATTTAGGAAGTTGGACTTACTCAGATCTACAAAGTGATGAAATCGCCGATATAATGAATATTTGCCCGCTATTTAAAAAAATAGCATCGTCTTAAAGCTTGTTGTAAGGAATGTGTTTCATACAAGACCAGCCCAAACTCCCGATGATTTCCGATATGTCCTCTTTTCAAGTCCCGATCGCCAAGTAAAAATGTTTACATGCATGTAAAGAATGTAGGCCATAATTTGTGCAAGGGTCTCCCGAGTCCCGATGATATCCGATCGGCCCTCTCGACAAAGTCCCGTGTGGACATTTATTGAAAAAAAATGCTTTACATGTAAAAAATGTATTTCGTGCATTAATAAATCTAATAATGTAAAACATACAGTATTCTTGACTTCCGGCCAAGGATGCAATTTTTGAACTAAGAGTCGGACAGAGGTATTCGGGTGGTCAGATCTGTTAGGTGGTGAAATCTCTGATATACATCGGAAATTTACCCACGATTTGACAAAGTATCGTCTAGTATCAGAGTTAAAATCCTAAGTCGCCGATATTTATCGGATAAATATCCGTGATTTCGTAGACCCGGCATGCCAACACCACACAGTGCAAGTAAATCTAGGATCGTCTGGTATCGATATTAGTCTAGGAGTTCCGGCGCAATTGATATTTATCGGGTAAATATAATATCGGCGATATCTCACACCCGGCGTGCCGAGACACAGTAGGCAAAAAGTCATTCCAATATCTTGTAATATCAATATTACAAGGTATAGTGCCGAATTTGCCTATATTTATTGGTTATATATCGGAGATGTGGCAGACCCGGGATGTCAAGATAAGAGACGCTTTGTGTAGTTTCGTCTTCGGATTTTAGAGTCCCCGGCCGAAATCGCCAATATTAATATTTATCTGGTTAAAACCGGCGATAGTAGGCTGACTCAGCATGTCAAGATACGAACCGCATTGTGTAGTATCGTCTTGTATCGGTATCAGAATCCCGAAATCCCTTATAAAACAATCATCCTGAAAGAATTAGAACATAACGTTGTATCGCCCGACTTTCTTCAGCCTGGTGTCTTCGAAAAAGCTGTTCTGTGGGAAGACGGTAAAAGCCGACTCCGTTTGTTCTTCCCTGAGTGATTTTTGCACTCAACTGAACAACAGTTAACTATTTTTTATGCTACTGAGCATTAAAGAGTCGTAACGTGCAGAACTGTACTCCTGCAGTCATAGACTCCAATGCTTTGGTAGGCTGTCACACACGTTCGTGTATCGCCGATGACGTCACGCACGCTCCTCCCATGAGCCCTTTCGCGCCCATGGGATTCCGAGCTCATTTCCATAAATGTCGTCTACTTCAATGTCTCTTTTCGTCGCTCCGTAGTCGTCGGCGCGTGCAATTATGTTGCAAATTTGAGCTGCATTTTATTCAAGGGTGATTTTGGAAGGGATAAACGGTCAATGTCGCTGGACTTAGGTTTCCCTTTAATCAGAAAAATTCTTGACATGCCCAGTGTATGTGTGAAGATTGTAAAATATTGGTTGAGTATATATTTTGCTGAAAAGCTGGTGTTTTCATTCATTTTTGCTCTTTAAGCTATAGAAATTGGCATATTAAACCAAACCAAACCAAACTCTGTAATTTATATTCTGATCATGACGACTTGGATGAAAATGTATTCATGAACTTCATTTCCAGTAATGCATTCGTTGCACAATCACTTACTGTCGCCAGTGTGCTCTCTGACTTGATTATTGTCTGAACTCTTTAATTCAATTCAAGAATCTCTGCCACTTTCTATGCATCAGCTATCTACCAGTACATGTAATATGCAAAATTTTCTTGCGTCAAAACCATATTATCTGTGAATCAGTGGTGCATCAATTTAGCTCAGGAGGGTGTTCTGACTAATCAATTACTTCAGTTATGACAGGAAGCAGTGTGGAAGAGGAAAATCAATTCCATCATGTACGACAAAAGGGGATGAATTCACAGAGAATTTCAGATTGAACCAGTAATAGTAGGATACAATGTGTTATTGATGTCTCCACTGTGTAGCGGTGTTTGCTTCAGCTTATAGCTGCAGGCTGTCATGCATGGGAGTTGAAGGGTGCACGGCTGCTGTTCCATGGTATCAAGTTACAATGTTTTGTGACCACCAATATAGTGAAACCATTTTATCTTGTGCATTAATCATTCTTTTTCTCTGATCTTTCTTTGTGTGTGAAAAAAGTGAACACAGAGCATAAATACAAGGAAGTAATCACTCGTTGTATAATCAAAAGAAGACTTGTTTCCTGTGATTTTCAGCACGGCATTCATTCATCTGTATTCTTGCAATCCACAGCAAACAGTGCGGCTGACTGTCCACGTCTCCAAATCCAAGAAGTTTGTGTTGAGAGTGAACCCTGACAAAGCACTCTGTGAACTACTACCTCAGATCTGTGAGGAACACGGTACAGACCCTTTCCACTGTACCCTGAGACTGGTCAATTCACCAGAGGAGGACCTTGATTTGTTTAGAAGTTTGAACGATTATAGTTTACCGGAAAATGAGGTTATTTTGGTAGATTTAAGAGGTAAGTTTGCGATTACCCTCCTAAGTGTTCAGGTCACTGTGACTTTGAATGCATCAGTTATGATATCATAATGTATGTCATGAATTGCACGCTGCAAATCCAGCATTGGACAATATTTTTGCATCCATTTGATGTTGCTTGTTTTCTACAACTGTGATGTTGCATCCACATACATGTCTACTCTTGGGGTCAATTGTGAATAAATAGACATTGCTAGTCGGATATAGGAAGCCAAATACTGAAGATGTGTAGGATATTGCATATTTTATAAAATGCCAAATTGCTGTCAATTGTCGACATTACTGTGTTGTCTGAAGTAACTGAATATATAGTTCTTACAATCTTGATGTTGCCAATGATGTGTGTAATCAGACTTTCTCGTCTGAATATTTGCTCATCCGTTGTATAACGTCATTAACTTCTCATTGTGGATTTGACCAGGGTTCAGCAATCCGTTATACACTTCAATAATAGCAGTTTTCACAGTTGTGGAACAAGTGATTATAGGGTATCAGGTATTAGTGTGTGACTTCTGCTTCCATATTTACATTGTATTTCACCCCTGTGAATTCCCACTGTGCAGCACCGGTTCCAGAAGTCCCTGTCCCGGAAGAGAAGACGAAAGAAAAGAAAAAGAAATCTATTTTTGGATTCAGATCGTCACAGAAGAAGAAAAGCAAGGTAAGACTAGAGTTGAAAGCCTAATAGCCCGGGATTTCACGGCCTGACAGGTAACATTACCTCCAATCAAATCTGCAACTTCTCATTTTGTACTTTCTGTCCAGTAAACGGCAAATTGTAGTTTTTTGTGCTTGTACTGCTCTGTCTAGATGTTGGTGGCAGGCATAAAATACACCCATCCGTCACTACATTCCATCTGTTGTTGTTTGTTTGTCTTCCCATTGCCACGGAAGAAATCAGTTCATTTGGAATGTAATCTAAGCATGTTCACTTTACCACAAATATTTTGTAAGGGAAACGTATGAATGTAACCTGCACAATTCATAAAATGCAGTACATCCATTTGTAAAATATATCTGTAATCAGTGTCTGTGTTAAAGCTGCCAGTAGATGTAATCACCTATTGTCTTTTTTTATGTGAGCATTTTTTTTAAATTGGCTCTTTGTTGAGCTCAAAGTTACATTATTGGAAAGTAAGTTATACTATTTTGTTAAGGCTGATGTAAACTGTGTCACTATTCATAAGCATAGAGACCACACATCTTTTCTCATTATCTACCCTTCCACCCCCATTTATTTGTATTAAGGTCCAGTATATTCCCTTGAAACATTGGGGCCGGACCAAACATGGTGGTGCAAAGGTTTATGTAGTGCATTCTTATCGTAGGTGTTACTATAGTTTACAATGTTGCATCCTGTGAATATGCATCGTACTTCATACCGTCGTTGCGCTTTGTAGTTTCTTACGTGGTGTACGTTGGTTTTTCTGTGTTTCTCATGCCATAAGTCATGCCAGTTTGCATTATTTGTAAGCCATATAAACTCTGCCATTTAGCATTCCATCTGCATGCACATCTATCTGTACTACTTTACTGTGTGTTTAGCTTTCTGTGTGTTGCTGTCCGCAGGGAGATGGGGACGCAGACAGTGTCAAGTCGGTGCCGGTCAAGCCTGCACCGCAGAAGCAGATACGGGATACTGACAGCATCAAGTCAGCACCGCCTGCCAGGCCAGTATCGCAGATCCATGTGGGAGATTCAGACAGTGTCAAATCTATGCCAGTCAGGCCTCACTCTGTCGTCAACCCACCCCCTGCCCCTGGCCGGCAAGGTCCACCTCCGGGAGCAGTTGCACTTCCGATAATAGATGGATCGTTGCTACGAAAGCAACAGCAGCAACCGCAGCCACAACAAGCGAACCAGAGTGCACCCCCACCCCCTCAGCCACCGGCCCGGAAAAGACAAGCACCCAGACCACCCGGGCCACCACCACGGAAAAACCAAGTCCCCGGAGTGAAAGGGTCTCCGGCTGAAAATCAAGTGAAAGCTGAAGTAGTTGTAAATCAGGAAAGAGCAGCTCCGCAGGAAAGCCCTGTCCAAGTTGTTCATGTGGAAAATGTCAATCAGTCACCTAATGCTACTTTGCAAAGCAATGAAAACAGTCCACTGGGTGATAGGATTGTCATTGGACAGGAATCACACTTTGCATTGACGGATTCTCACAAAGCGGCAGTAGCTGTATCATTACAGAACCCTCCGGCATCGACACCGTCACCTCAAGGACAGACACCGACCTCTGGGACTACAACCACCACACCCAGCAGTACTGAGCCAAGCTCAGGGACCCTGAAAAAGAGGAAAGCCCCTCCACCTCCAAAACCAGCACCACCTCAGCCCAATTTTGCTGGGACACCACCTTCACAGGTGAAGAGAGAAGGAACGCCCCCAGGTGTCAAGAAACGAGCACCGCCACAGCCGTCGCCAAGGCACCAGAGGCAGACATCGACAGGTAGCACCGTCAGTGCTGGCAGCGACTCCAGCAGTGGACAGATGATTGACAGCTCTCCCGCGGCAACTCCTCCCTCAACGCTAGACCGACCAGACAGACCACCTAGACGAAGCACAAGTCCTTCACAACCAAAGGAATCCCAGCCTCCGCCACCAGGTCAGATAGCTGGAGCAATTGACGAGCGTTCTGAAGGTACATATCTGAACTTTAATGACAATATTGATGACTTGGCCGAGTCCTTTGATACATTTCTGTGATGCACTACCACAACATAGCCCTTGTTAGTCAAGACATTTCTTTATTTTTAACCCTTTTTTATTACATTAATTTTTGACATACAGACATTTCCTCTAAGCACCTCAATGCAGTGGAATTGCTCTGGTTTTAATTTCTTCACAAATTATTTTGAAAAAACAACTGAAATAGAATGGCGTCAAGACTTACTGTTGGTCAGAGGAACACTCTCTGCCAAAGTATGTTTAGATATATGAAACTGAAATTGTTTGTAAGAAGTTTGATCATGATGTGCTGTCGAACAATGCAGGTGAACTTGCTGAAAAACAAAGAATCATGATAATTTTCCATACTGATTATTCACATGATTATGTCAGAGGAAACATTGAGGATAGGGCTTTTTTTTTTTTTGGTAATTTGAAGTTTCAACACGAAGTTAATTGGCAATAGTGGTTGAAATATTTGAAAAGAGTTTGTTAGTTTGAGATTTCATTTCTCTTGTGCCATGTCATTCTGTTTGATGCCATGTTGTAACCATGGACACTGCCTTCACGTAGCAACTAGTAGAGATAGGCGGGTGCTCTGAGACTAAGAAGAATCGGATATGATAAGTGCCCTCAATCGTAGTCACTTGTTAAATGTGCAAAGTGAAATAATATTCTGTCATTAAGAAAACTAGCAAGTTATACATTTTATTTAGTTCCAAAAAAATGGCCTATGTTTTCATGGTCCAAATGAGTCTTCTTCTACCTCGCAGCAAATTAATGTTGATTCCAATCCCACCAATAATCTTTCTACAGAAAGGAATATGTTCATATGCCAACAACAAGAAGCTCATTGCCAAACTACAAAGTTGCTACATTTTTGACCACATTTCGTCTTTTATTCATATTTTTGTAGATGCTGTATTTATTGCTCACAAACAATAGAAATTTTTTACCGTTCATGGCCAAATTTAGAAAAAATGATCAATGTGTGACTGATATTAATGTCATGAATGAATTCACCCATTTGGAATCTTCTATTAGGAATTACGTGCAAAACTCAATTGGAATATTCATAATTACAAATTGTGTTGTCAAATGATCGGATAAACAAAAATAATTATGTGTGCTTAACGATATATGGTGAACTTATAGTAATTTATTAAGTTCACAATTTTCTGTTTCTACCAAATAGGAAAAGAGACAGTGGATAGCATTTACAATTCATTTCTCCAGCATGAGAAAATTTGTTTGTATTTGTTGCATATCTGGTTCGTTCAAACCCCCAATATATTTTTTTAAAATAAATAAATATAGATCGGTGTACCGTTGCTTGTAATATTTATGTTTGTGATAATACTAGTTTAAATTCAGTTGATGAGTTTTGGCAAAGGCTGGAGAATTTACACAGTTAGTTGATGACAAAAAAATATATAGTTTAGAAGGGGTATCTGCCATCCATCACATTTCACAGTTACAGTGTGGTGCTATTGTGCTGAGTGAATGCAGACCAGTTTTTTACAATTTTTCCAAGGGGCAGACTATGTCAAGTGTTCATGAAATGCACCTTGTATTTTTTTCACCGATTTCTTCATTGTATGTGTGACTTTCAAGTGTTGAAAACCGAATTATTTATCATGTAAACATAGTGGGAGTGTTGTAGTTATAGCCAAGACGTGGTCTCTGCTTGCCTTGCATAGTATTTAACCCGTTGAGTGCTGTAATTTTTTCCTCTAAAATTTTAGTGCAACATGTTACCAATTTTTATGAATTTTTCTGTAATTTTTTGATAATTTTGGACCAAACAGACATCGCATTTCATTGGCTACACTTTTTCATCAAAAGTTTGGCAAAATTCTGAAAAAAATTGACTGGGGTATATTTTGTGAAAGGTGACAAAAATCGACTTTGGCACTCAAAGGGTTAAGAACATACTGTACCTGCTTGCTATTGATTCTTATTGCTCACAGACAATCAAATCTGCTTGGAATTATCTCATCAATTGGCTTGCATTTTATTGTCACTTATTTACAGAGAATGTTGCATTATTGTGTATGCTGACTTTTAATATATTTGCATGTTCTTTTTGTTTTATATTTGAGGAAAAGTAGGCAAGTCCTTATATAACCAACTTTTTATATCAGTATGTTATTCCTAATGTTTTTTTTGTAATTGATATTGAAAACAAGTCCTCACAAGGCTAACTGTTATTGTTTTAGTACACCCCCAATATTTGAAACGAAAGAAGAATGGTCCTTACTTTCTCTGACATGTATTGCATTTCATGCCATGCCATGCATAACTGGCTGCTTCATTATAACTCAATAATGGTGTATAATGGAATAAACTGCCATAAGTCATCTTAAAAACAAACCTTAAGAGTTGCGCAGTATTTAGTGATAATATTATGCCTTTTGTCATCATAACATCGCTGAGATCATTTCATTTCACATCGAGCGTCAACCTCATACAGCAGTTCATATCATCCTCTGGTTCATCATAGCTGAAAAAAATATGATTTTGGTAAGCTTATCTCACATCAATGCTTATTACCAGTACAACCATATGTAGTTCTGTAATCAAATGATATCTGCTTCATCATATGATACATGCGTTGATGTGTAAGGGGAATGAATGTTTAAATAATTCAGGATGGATTTGTGATTTAGGGTCTAGAAAATGAAAAAAGCAAAATTAGCAATCAGACTTTTGTTTTGCAAATTTGCTTGGATGTAATGAGAGCTCCAAGCTGGGTAAAAAAAAGTGTTGCATTGCCTTCTGAAAAATATTAAAAACCAACCATTGAAAAAAAGATATGAAGAGATAATGAACTGCTTGTGTTTTCATAAATGTTTGCCATGTAGAATGTTGCAGAGTTCAGGAGATTTTATCTCTCTGATGGACTGCTAAATTTCAAAAACAAATATATTGAGAGAAAAAGTATTAAGAAATTTGTAGATCCTGAAAAAAGCTTGTCTCAATGTGACAATAACAGAGATTTTGAAGAGCTTAGAGTCCTGCAAAATATGAATGTCACTCATGTTTGCATTTTTTAGTCCATGCTGCCCAGAAGCTTTAACTACCATACATCTGGAGTGCCCACCCAGGATTCTATGTGACCTGTGATAATCTGGTACCGCTGGTTCTATCAACCGGAACAAAAAAAAATTGAAAAATTTTGTTAGGATCACAAAATTTGGTATATTTGAGAGCACACTGCTTTGTTTTATCTTTATCATGCTGAACCAATGCGATTATGTTAAATGTACCGGTATATTAGCAGCCGCATGAGTTGTATGCAATTGCCAATCAAAAGAGTGCTTTGTCAACAAATGCGGGACTAACACAACCTCACATCAACCCCAGGAGAACTTTTTTCAATGTGGGGGATGGAAAAAAACAAGGGTGACTGCATGAATGAATGGTTTAGAATTACAGTTTGATGTAGCATGGGGGTTTCTGGATCATTGCAAAAGCTAATACTGGACTGTCAGGTCAACAAGTAACTATAATACACAATGGGAGCATTCAAGTCTTAATGATTTCAAGGTTTGGACAGAAAACCAGTCTGGCGCTCTAACATCTCAGAGAGTGCATGAATTTTGATTTTTTAACATCAACAAAACTAATAGCCCAAAATTTGTGCAATTTCTGTTTTCGAAACTAGGATTCAGGACTGTATCAATACAGTATTTGTTTTCTTAAAGTCTGAAGGTTTGGCTTCGGGTAATATATTTCGTCAAAAAAGTGCAGTAAAGATCAGTCAGGACGCTGGAGGGGTGGATACATTTCAGAATCCATCACACAGGTGTTTACCTGTAGTTAAAGGTCAAAGGTCATAGTTTGTGTGCGCAAAGTATAGGACATGCAGGAGATAGCTTAGTTCAGTCAAGGGTCCAACCTTAACTGTTCTTAGATCAAATATGAATGAGATTGTTCTGTGATTTTAAGTCTTTGGGGCTGAATGCATAGGCAGCAAAATAATGATGATAAGGTTAAAGTTTCTTCTCCTGCATTACTTCTAAGTAACGTTTCCTGAATAGAAATAACCTATCAAAGCTATAATAATTGGCAATATAAGACTGTCTGCCTTTCTTGAACCTGTACAGTAAATGTGAAATCTTAATGACAGTGGATGGGTTTAGAAAAACACTGTGATAGATACTGTTTTCCAGTCTGAGTAGTAATAGATAAAGATATGTAATTTAACTAAAGTAAGCCCCTTCACGCTGTACTATTATGATTTGTCTGGTTTGGTTCTAGTTAGAACCAGCAACAGATTTACCTCCTGTACTTTCCGTATCAGCGAGGACATACACCAGTCTAAGTTATCTCATTCCACCAACTGAAATGACATCCCCATCTTGTTAATTTGCATGTTACATCCGTAACGTTAAAAGTCACAACTTTTCACAGAAAAAAAAATAGGACAACAACTTATATATAAGTCTGCATGGTACTAGCTCACTGCATGTTAACTACCATCGGGTAACTGGTAAACGGCACACACATCTGATCCATTCTTTATACCACAAATTCTAGGTCTATCACTCCGTAAGAGACCACCCAAACCACCACGGCCCCAGAGTTATGCCGGTGAGGCATTAGCCGAGAGCACTAGATCTAAACGACCTTGTTCATTCATTGCACCCCCTCCACCAGAAGAACCCCCATCCCCCGAGAGCGCACCTGAGGACATTGAAAAACTTATCCAGGAAGGTCGTCTTTCCATAGCCACAACTCAGAGGAGAGACTCGCTAACCGATCACGCCACCACAGAAGACAGCTGCTCTGGTAAGATGATAGCTTTTACAATGTATGGTGATGGAAAGTGGTGTTCTCATATAGGAAGGATCTTGCTCTGCACACTGTGGTACCTTCCATCTTTTTTTCAAATGGAAACACCTTTTCACAACCGCAAGGAGCAGGTCACCATACTCTGTCATGAGCACAACTCTAATATAGTTAAAAATGTGTCTTCCTTATTGCCTTAAGCTATACTACAGAAATTCTTTCAAGTTCATACACAGTTTTATCATTTCCTTTTAACTTTTTCAGAACAACTTTGAGCCTTTGCATCATTTAAATTTCAATCTAAGTTCTCATCCTTTTGGCTCTGTAACTCGGTAAACTTTGACATCTCATCCTACTTCATCAAAAGTGACATATAGCACCCCTGAGTAGTTCCTGCCTGAGTCATCCAGCCCAGCAAATGTCTAGGAATAATCAGACGAATGCATTTTGAGATCACAAGCAAAGAAAAACTTCAGATAAAACTCACACTGAAATTCTGGCCCTTCTTAGAGGTACTGTATTTAGATGAACTCCATAGCTACATGAATGAACCTCAGGCCCCTTTGGAGTTACCAGATGAACCCTTTAGTGTCCAGATGAACCCTGTAGTGTCCAGATGAACCCTTTAGTGTCCAGATGAACCCTTTAGTGTCCAGATGAACCCCATAATGAACCTTAGATCCCTTTAGAGTTACTGCACTTAGTATGAACTTCAGGGCCCCAAAAAACTATGACTGACTGACAGGAAACCGTTGTGTCTTCCTCAACAACAACAGACAGGAGCACGTCTGCGCTGAGTGCCAGTGCAAGAAGTAGTCTCCTTGACGATGAAGAAACAGGTACAGAGCGGGAGGAGGAGAAGAAGAGTGATGGTGGTGATGAAGAGGCTGAAGACCTAGCAGAGATGTTGAATGATGTGGTCAAAGAACAAGAGAAAGAAAGTAAGAGATATACCTTGTTTCATAGAGCACACACCAGGAGGAGTGAATCTTTGGCTTATTATGACAGCAATATTTCAAGTAGTATCAGGATCACATGGAAAACCTTTAGCCCAACTGCTGACTATGTTTCTGAAACTTGCAAAATTTTCCTGTATGATATGAAATATTACATTGGCGACTTCTGAAGTTGCATACACTTCCAGATGAATAAGAATCAGATTTTGGTTACTCGATTCATGTCTGAATTAATTTCATACAGTGCATGATCATTTGATATATGTATCTGGATACACTGAATTTGATCTCATAGTTGTATCTGCTCATCATTTGGGGTCCTCACTACATACATAAATATAGAAACATACCGTCTAGGAAAGTCATGAACCATAGCTTGTGTTCAGTATATCCCTGCCTAGCCAACTTTTCTCATGCATTCTGCTGCTTTCATCGTATAGATTCTCGTTTTCCTAGCCAGCAAATTTATCCAGGCATCAAGCAGGGACTTCTACAAGGTTGAGAGTATAATGTAGCCAGGGATGATATTTAGACTCTGAATCTGTACAAGTTAGATAAAAAAATGGCTGATTACATTAATTTTCCTTTCTTTCTGCAGCTGTGACGGTGTCTTCCAGTGTAGACATAGAACCTCCACTGCAAAAGGTCATCACAATCACCGCAGAGGCTGCTCCTCCTGCAGATATTGATGTTCAACCCTCAAAAGAAGTTACCAAAGAAAGCAAAAAGCCTGCTGACGTCAGTGATGATGATGACATTGAACTCACAGAGGAGGAGGCCAAAATACTAGCTGAACTTGAGGCGGAGGCAGACGCTGAAGAAGCCAAAGAGACCAAGGATGGTGAGTCTTCAGCGACCGAGTCAGAGGACATTGCTTTGAAAGAGGAAAGGAGTCAAATATTGAGCCAAATGATGAAACTCAGCCTGGATGATCAAAATTCCAATGATACAGTGAACTACTCCCCATCCGCCGAACCAGAGCAGGAGATGTTGGAAGAAAAGCTGATCTCCCAGCTTGCCTATCCAGTCGTCAGGAATTCACATCAACAAGTCCCTGTGGGTTATGCACTGAAGTCTGAGGACACTCCAGAGATCAGTGTGAAAAAAATTGAGATTGCCCCTGAAGCGGAGTCGACAGAAAGCCAGCAGGATGAGGAAAGAGAGATGACAAGTACAAGCGATAAGGAGATCGATGTGGAGGCGATGCAGAAAGAGAAAAAGATGATAGTAGATGATGTTGAATCCAATGAAGAGTCTGATAAAGAGGAACCTGAAGAAAGAGAGGATGTTACAAAGGGAGAACCCGTCACCATAGAAGAGAGTGTTACAGCGAGTGAAACAGTGAAAGTTGCAGAAGAGGACGTTGTAGTTGAGTTGAAAGACATTAAGCTGGAAGTTGAGAGAAAGGACCCTATGGATAAGGCTGGAGAAAAGTATATTGTAGATGGTGAAGTGAAAGAAAGTCCTGAACCCTCTGCACTGTCAGCTACCCCAATACCACATCAGTTACCTACTGACGCCAAAGCATTACAGGAACAGTATACAATGCTGCAGAAGCAGTTTGCCGCGCTGCAGCAGCAGATGATCACCAACCAGCAGGCGGTGCTGCAGCAGCAACAGCAGCAAATTGTGTCTGCTTCTTCCGCGGCGGGGCAACCTGTGCCACCAGCCATGAGCGTGGGCAATCCGATGATGGTGTCTCAGCCGCCGATGGTGATGTCACCGGCGATGACACCACAACAGCAGCAGATGATGATGATGCAGCAACAGATGATGATGCAATACCCCATGGGAATGCCGCAATACATGATGACGCCGCAGATGATGGCGGTGCCGCCAGCGGCACCCATGGCAGTGTCTCCTCCTCAAGTTATCGGATACCCGGCACAGCCAGTTCTGGCAACCAGTCCTCAGCAAGTCGTCTTGGCAACATCCCCTCCCCAGCATCAGCAACCCCAGCAAGTTGAGCCAGAGCCTCAAGTCACCGTCGCATCACCGCCAAATATGGCTGACCCAGAGCCAGAAGTAGAGATGCCAGAAGTTGAACATGCAAATGAACCTGAAGAGAAGACAGAGCGTCCAAAACCCTTTGGAATAGAAATAGACTCCCAAGGTAACATGATCAAGTCGTCCTTAACAGTCCAGCAGCCATGGAAAGAGGACACAACTGCAAGTGACACTTTGGTTGGATCTCGGAATAGAACATCCTCCAATCCCATAAGTCCTGGAGCTACAGATCATAACACAGCCAGACCCAGGGCTGGAACTTTTGAGAAAACGCTGACAGATTGGCCTCCCAAGAGTGACGCCGCACAACAGGAAAAGAAAATCGTTATTGTTGAGGCAAGCAAGCCCGTTGAACCCAAAGAGGATAAAGACAAACGTGATATAGTCATCGTTGAAAATCAGCAACCACCACAGCCACAGAAAGTGCCGGAAAGTAAGCCAAGGGAGGTGGTGATCATAGAAAGTGCACCAAAACCACCGCCAGAACCTAGCAAACCAAAGGAGGATAAACCGACAAGGGACATCGTCATTATTGAAAACAATCCCAAATCGCAACCAGTGGCTGTGGCCACCTCGTCAGCCTCGGCAAACAAAGACAAAAACCAGGCAGCAGCTGGGAGACCTGGATACTCTCAGTACGCTCCCCATGGTGGAATTCCCAAATCCAAGCCAAGCCTACAAAAGGCTGCGTCGGAAGTCCAGATAAGATATTTACACTCTGCGAGAGAAGATGAACTGTCAGCTACCAGAGAAAGTGCCAGTGTGTCTAGACTCAGAGGGGTGAGTGACATAGAGATTCATATCATATGCTCTTTGACCTCCCATTTCCTGTACAGAGATCCAAACATGCTTACAACAACAATTGGGTTGTACCCAAATCAAAATTTGATGGTGAAAGTATACACTCTGACTCAAGAAAATTTAATGTAAAACATGTATTGATATCTGATATTCAGAAAGTCCAGAGTTTAGAACCTGCCAGAAAGTCCTCACGTGAAGAGAATTAAAAAAAATCGAATGTGTTTTAGCGGCACACTTGATTTATGTGTGTTTCTGCCTATTCACCTCTCAGGGTTTTGTCGGGTAACACAATGTTGTATAAGCACAAAGGAAAATGTTTGGTCGATTACAACAGCTAGCTGGCACCTGTCTGCATTGCTGCATTGTGTAAATTCATGAATTTCAATGTATGAATCCTTTTGTGGAATGAATGAGGGTGAATCTAAACTGACTGATACACCTGTGATGAATTTCAATTACGACAGGCAATCTTTTTGTGACTTTGAAACACTTCTGCTTTCATCTTTTCCCTCCAAAAATAGAGCAGCGCTTTACTTGCTAAATGCATATTATGGATAACTGCTTCTGCATTCGTACGTGATAGTATGTGAGATGCTTTGTTGGTAATGTGTAAACGCATATCAAATCTACAAAATATATTGAAATTTGACATGTGAAAAAAGCAGCAAAGATAGCAGAGATAAAGCATGGGCATAAACAAACATTGAATCTGAAAATACATTCAACTGAAAATAAAATATATTGAAAGGTGGCAAAAATGACATTTCTACAATATTTTTTTGCTAACATCTCAACATCTTTTCTATTGCCATAGTCATGTCTGCTCCAAATTCAATCATGAAGCAATCAGTTAGTAATCTTGCTGTAATTGGTTTGATCTCCTCACAGATATTTGGTGGTGCAGAGAAATCATAGAGAAAAGGGGCCAAGTCAGTAACCCTGCCACTGCATTGGAAATACTAACATGTCAGAGCACTGTTGTCCAGTATCTACAGCAATCTGATGGCAAACAAGGAACTGGCATACCTCTTGCAACAAAGACTTTACAGATATGAGAACTTTTGGTTATATTACAGATATAAGTCGTTGAGTGTTAATCAGTGTAGGATAATTGCACACAATCTGAACTGAAAAAATGGATCGTCTACAATCTGAACTGAAAAAAAAATGGCTCATCTACGCAACCAATGTGAAATCTCTTCACATTAAGGGATTTTTTAAGTTAAAAATTTTGTCTCATTTTCCACTCACCATGCAGAAAAAAATAGTTTTATATCAGGTATGAACGTTGACTTTTCATTTGTGATGTAATAATGGTTTTTGGATTGGACAACAGATGTTGCCATTATGATCAAAGTTGAGGACTGCAGTGGAAAGGTCAAAGGTCACAAATCTTGACACAGGTTGTGCACAGCTGTAAATAAACAGTGACAAAAGTAGTGTAAGCAGATCAATTAGAGTGTTTAATACATCCCTCGCATTCCATAAATGTGTCGATTATAGAAAGGGGCACTTATGATTATTCTGTCTGCAACAGCGAGGTTTGTAATTTTCTGCTTCCATTTTTCGTTTTATTTACAGTGTCGTACATGACTCCGTACTGGGGACTCTTTGAAACAATGAAAGCTTGGTTTTAAGGGACAGAAAGACAAAAAAATTCGAACTTTTCATGTTTGATCATCATGAATGCATTACAAAATTTGAAAATACTGTGTGCAATGTTCTGCAGCCCGATCAAGGTAGCGTGTGGTGTCTATGTATTATTGTGTATTGACAAAACCCCCACCCAAATGGAGTTCTGGGTTTTCATTTTCGCCAAAACAACAGTTTTGATATCACACACGCAATAGTTACACTACCAAAGTGTCACCATTTAAATATTATATATATACTTAATATGCAATCTGACATAAGATGGATAATGGGATATTTGAATTATGTTCCTGGACAACATTATATACATGCCATATTGTCAAGAAGCATCCTTTGAAATAATAATTATTTTTTTTGAAATTGACAAAGTTTGAAAGCAGATGCTTCAATATTGTACTATGCAAGTTACATACACTGCATACCTTCTATGTTGTCAAACCTTGCGTTTGTAAAGTAGTGAAGCAGACAGCCTTTATAGATAACCTTTGCAAAATGTCAGCCAAATGAAATACATAACATTTTATCATGGCTACGATACACACAGTGACTAATCAAGCATGACTTACAGATCGGTGTGTCCTCTGACAAACATTGATTTCTTGAAACCTTGCGTCAGTTTGAAAAATTGTTGAAATTTCTTTGCATCAGCCGTATATTGTTATATGTGAACTATAAAATTTGCTTGTGTCACAGGCAATATTTTTTGTGTTGTGGTACGTCATATTGGACAAGAGGGCACACTGTTAGAGATAAACCTTGTTATTAAACTAAAAGCTTCATAACAATAAAAGCAGAGGTAGAATTCAATGTAGGCTTATATTTCTAAAAATTGCACCAGACATTTTTGTGCAAGATATGTAGAAAATACATTTTGTTTCACCAAAAATTAACAATATTGCCTTCCAAAAGATTTTACAGAGGTCTTTTACCATCTTACATGGATATGATCAAATATTTTTGCTGCCGATTATGTGTTTTTTTCGTTTCCATATTCTCACATCTGTACCTTGGCAAGTTGTAATTATGTTGTTTTGCTAATACTGTGATTTATGCAATATTTTGTATTTTCGAAAGAAAATGTATTTTGGAGGAGCTGAATTATTTTTGCAAGAATTAATTTAACATGATTGAACCGATTCAGTATTGTTTTGGTCATAAGTTGCAATTGGTATCAAAACAAACCGTAACTAACAAAATAAATTTAATTTTTGGTAACCAGTGACGTTAGCTAGGGAATTTCAGGGGTGGGGAATGAACTTGTGTATATTTTGCATATTGTGTAAATCATGTTTTGAAAAAGAACAAAAAATATAAACTATATTGGGTATGCAGAAGTCATACATCACGCATTGAACGGAAAAGTATATACATATGATGTAATTTTGCCTATTTGAGCATGATCCTGTGGAACTTCATGTCTGCTGTGACAAATGTTACACAGTCTCTTTGCATGATCATGACACTAAATGTCTGCTGTAACAAATATTTCACAATCTCTTTCTGGAGTGTAATCTCTTGTGTTTGTAGAATTAGCAATGATATTCTGTCTTCATTACGTTGTGATAAATTTATCGCCTGGCTCCAGTGGATTTCTGATAGTGAAAAAATCTCCTTACACACCCCATGGCAACCACTCCCATTTGCTATTGCTGTCTACAGCATAAGTCTACATAGAAATTGGTGAATTGCGCCCTCTATGGCAGGTTGTGTTGAAGGTGGTGGTTCGGAAATTTACGTGTCCTCCATTCATTATTTGTGTCTCTGGACCATACGAGCTTCAGTTTCAGGGTTGGTGTATCTGCAAATGTCTGTGAGCTCACTGATATCGTAAACCGATTTGGCTGTTATTGGCCGAGGAAAGACGTAGTTGCTTCAGAAGATTGTAGAAAACTTGACTTTTATTGCACACAAGTTGCATGGGGATAGGGTATTGTTGTAACTTTTGCCAAAGCATGAAGGATGGTCTCAGATTGAAACATTTATAGTTAAAAAAAACCCAAAGCTGTGCATCAGAGGGGAGAAGGAGTTTAGAGCTCATTTCATTGACCGTACATGGTAGCTTGACATTTGGCGACCATAAGAGTTCAAGCACTCCAATGCCAAACAACAGATTTTGTAATTCCAAAACTAAAAAATTTTAACAACAGCAAGATTTCACCAGAATTTGATCAGTGGTGTAGATATTTCCAGTTTCTTGATGTTACAGCTGCAACCAAATTTGAAGCTCCTCTACTCTACCCTCTTCATCAAAACTTCTTACTTTGTACTCCACACTTCTTATCAACACCTGGCAGTTTTGAACTTTGGCTAGGGAGAGGATCTAACAAAACACACTTTGTTGAATTTGTGTTACAGTCTGAGATGACCCTTAACTCTGTATTGTCCTGCAGTATCATGCGATATATCTGTTATCATATTCTTTTAGACTTTGACTTTTATTCGACCAGAATAAATATTTCAATATCTTATCTGAAATATGCTTCCCCATAAAATTGTAATGGTTTGTGCAAAATCAATAATCATGATAGTCAGTGGATACATCACATGAAGATTATGGATTGGACAGGCAGTAATGATGGCAGAGTAGAATTACAGCGCTGTAAATCGAAAAAAGTACCATTCCTGTAGACATTAAGGGGCCACTAGCTGTAACTTTTGATGATTTTTGTTACTTTTTTGGTTTTGTGTGTGAATTACAAGTTCTTGCTCTACTCCTGGAGCTTGTTGGAACCTCAACTACCGAGTTTGTCAACCCAGGTGTTCAGTGTGTCATTATTGTGTACCCTACTTTGAATTCTAGTCCAGATTAGAATTCACTTGTCAACAACAACAATGCAGTCTACACATGTACAGGCTGAGTTGACAAGCTGAATACTGTGCATCTCAACATACTCTGGGGAGTAGAACAAGACATTGTACTCGACATTTTACAACAAAAATAGTAAAATATCAAAAGTTAAGCTACCTTTTCATCACCAGACTCTGGTATATTCCATTTTTTTCAGTACAGTGGCAGGACCCATATACAGGAATATGGGGGTGAGAGGGCTTAAAACTTCAGTGTATTGGAAGCTTGATAAAATAGTTTCTGTCCTAGTTTTGATTATATGTGTGCTATTTAGTATCTCTTTCCTTTCTTTTTCTTCAAATTATTGACTGGTAGAAGTTAAAATCCTGGAGAAATTATGTTGTATGTATTATTTTGAAACCAAAAGAATTGTATAAATTGTCCTATTTAATAACCTTTATAAATAACTTTATTAATATCCATATTGATCGCAGCATCAGAAATATACTAAATGAAAATTTTTCCTTTTTTTTCTAATTTTTGCCTGTTCCGTTATATATATATCAAAATGAATCTTGTTAATCCATGTTATGATATTCCATATTTTGAGGCACTTTTATTTTCATGCAATTTTGTGATTTACAAACCCCTTGAAGTAATAAAAATAAAAAATCTGGATTATATTATATTCCCTTACCACCTTTGTGTGTGTGTTTGTTTATCGTGTGACATAGAATTAGGCAATGCTTTTAAGGCCCTGTCACACCTTGACGATATAGCCAGCGTATGCTGAAGTATGAAAAATTTGGCAAATACTCTGGGCGTATGTCGAAGACGTTATGGGTAAGTTTTGTATAAGTTAAGAGCATGCTGGTATATGTTGTAGTATGGCGAGGTCGTTGAAAACTTTTGTGCAGGCACAAAACTTTTCAATGTATGTCAGCATATGGCTCATACGCACGTGTGGGCCATAAGTTGTAGGTAGGTTATGCTGTCATTGATGCATGTTCACACACGTTACTTAATTTACTCATAAGTCAAAATGCGTCAAGATAATTGTCTAGCATACCCGAAACGTATTTTAACCTATTAGTACATTATGAATGCGCTATGTATATGCCCAAAATTGAAAATAGATCGTTTTAGAAGAATTTGATATGTCGGCTTACGCTGGCTAAATTGTCGAGGTGTGACAGTGCCCTTGGGTACACAATGTCAACATTTATGAAATGTCAAATGAAATAATTTTGTAATGTGGGCCTTGTGTAGGAAAAGAGCTTGAGATATTTCTGCAGACTGACATAAATACAGTAGCCGGACTTACTGACATCAAAATATTTCCCCCTCCCAACAAAATATTCNNNCCAACAACAACAAAAAAACAGTCTGGTTGCCTGTCCCACTCTGCTGCCTTCCTACTCTGTCCTAACAAATACAGCCCAAGTATATGAACATTCTGTTTTTGCATCTGCACAGTAAGTAATGGCAGTATATACTTTAGAGCAGTCCCATTCAACTCATGTGGTGACAAAATATTGCCACTGCAAACGATTGGAGGTAGACATAGTTTATCCAGCCTTTCATTGCAAAGTCCTCAAAAACTATGGATATGTAATGCTAATAGGAGAAAGTTAAATTGTTAGTGTTAATAGACAGTTTAAAAGTAAGATTGTGTATTGAAGTCCTTGTAACGATGCACAGATACTGTAACAGTGTATTACTTTGTTATAATGTGTGTATATGATAAAGGTGGTGTAAAATTTAGGAAAATTTTGGACAAAATTACACAACATGCCTGAATGCTCTGGTGTCAGGATCTTCCAAATGCAGAAAATCATATGGATGGAAGCGATTGAAAATCTGGTCCTGGTCAAATTTGATAATTGTCACAGGTAAACATGGAATGTAGTCTTTGTTTTCATAAAGACACTGGCAAAAAATAACCAACCATGTCGTACAGAGGCATCTTCACCTGTAGCAAATTAAAGTTTTGAAATTTCTCCACAGATCACTTCAGGAAACTTTGAGAAAAAAGGAGAATAAAGAAAGTTGGGGTCGCTGTCCATTACCCTTACAATGATGAACATAACAGGCCAGGCCTATCTTTGATTCAAAAAGTGGGGTAGCTACCATCATCGACCATCATCTCTGCAGGCAAAACAGTAATTTTCATCAACTAAAGTGGGAACAACTTGATTTACTCACAAGCTTTCAAGATGTATCCACCTTAGCTGTTACTGTGTGCCAGGCATCTATGCAGAGTTGTGGTTACTGACAAGCTACATTTGATCGTGTGAGGGCGCTGTCACATGTTAAGGCTTACACATCCACAAACTTGCGCAACACCCATATTTACCGGTATCTTCTGGGAATCATATCACTGATTGGCTATGAATTTCTGCCAACCTTGTCCCATAAAAAGACATCATGTATCAAAACTTCATTCTTATAATGTTTTTTATTAGAAGTTAAATAAATGGGTACACTTCAGAGAATGACTTTATCTAAACATACCTTTTAGGAAACTTAATTAATTACTCAGTAGAAACTGTTTGAAAGCGTTCTCACTGAATTTATTTGATATTGACTGTTTTGATATAAAATCTGTATCATCACTTTTGACCATCTATCTCTTAGCTTTGTTGTTTCCTGGCAAAGAAACTTGAATAGCATTTTTCTTGTTTATCTTAATGCTGTTTTGGCACCAGCTTGAAATGAAGGCAGTGTATCAGCAATTGCTCAAATACTGGACTGGTTTGATAATAGTTTATTTGTGATTTGGCTGAGTCTTGCTGTCATGCAACAGACAGTTCGCACAAGTCACACAGGTGCAATTGCTTGTACAAGATTTTCTGTAGAAGTGAAGGTCAAACAGGTCAAACTGACAGAATTTCAAGTGCGGAACTTTTTGAAGAGGGGATGCATGTTAGCCTTTGTCTTTGACTTTGACTGGTACTCCATGTACACATGGTCATCTGCACCTGACATTGAACTCATGCTGCCAACACGACGCACAACCTAAAAGAATATGGAACACATACATATAGTGAGGTTAATAGCAGGTTTGAAAGATATGTCAGATGAGGAATTATCAATTCAGAAATTTCTCTTTGCGAGATGATTACAGTATGCAAAATTATTGAGGTGGATTATTTGTTTGTACCATGATGACAGCATGAGGTGGCTTAATCCGAAAGAAATGTTTTCTATTAAAAAGTATAAAAATCATATGTAATTTCAGCTTGTACTGAAAGTTTAGACTAAATTGGCTAAAGTGCAGAAAGTGATGATTGCTCTAATACAAAGATTTTGAAGCAAATTTTTCATAGCATTTTATTAGCATTACAATTTTTTTATTAGCATTACATATCCATACACTGTGCTACAACTCTGATTGTTTTCCTATGAATTGAATGGATCTCTTCACATGTGGTTGAGCACAAACAGAAAAGCAAACAAACAAAACAGAAACCATGATAAAGCAATAGAAAAATTGCACCTATTGTCAAAAACTATGTTTAATTCTGCCACAGTATGGTACACACACCTGGTTGCCTTTGGCTCCCAATTCTCCAGGCACTCTTTCCTCATCTGCGTCTGCATCACTGGCTGCTAACACTTGCTGAAGTAACCTCTGTTGCTCCTGTTTGGTTGAGTACTTGAGATTTTCCTGATGAAATAAAATAAAGGAACACAAAGTGGCATATCCATCAGCATATTGTACTGTCCATTTCATGTAACCTTGCGTTTCAGAGATCTTTGTTGGTTATACTGTTATAAACCAACTAATTATTTGCAGTATCTTTGTACTAAATTAATGAACTTCTTTTCTCCAGTACTTCTTTTAAAACTTTTATCTCAATGAATGTATTTCATCCTTTTCATGTTCACTGCATGAAATTATGGCCCTAAATACCTTAGGTGTTTGCATAGGGCATAACTGGTAAAAAGCTATGAGATTGAAACTTCCCTGATACTACAACGCTACTTAACAGCTAGACAGTACCCAGTTAAAGAATTACAGCTGGATGGTATGGTACATATAACTAATAGGTTATAAGTGACATATCTGAAAAGATAGGTCAGTCAGAAAATACTACACAACTAACCTCCTCTATTCCAGCCAGCTTTGTGATGACTTTGAAAGCGTATCCCTGGTTGACAAGAAATCTTTGTCTCTTCATGGAGAAGTACATCTCATGTGTGTCTTGTGACACCAAGGTATAGAAATATGCATTATACTCCTCAGCAGCAGAGCCTTGTCAGAAAATACCATACACATACATTTAAATAAGTGGCTGTTTCACACAGTGACTGAACCCCTTCATCAATGAACTTTGGTTATGTTCTGTTGTTTTTATGGAAGAGTTCAAATTTTTTTTGAGCAGAAATTGAGTTGAAAGCATAATATGTTTGCATATAAATCTTGCGTTGCACAGCTGAAGCTCATCAGCATTGTAACATCTCATTGTTTGTCAGAAAGATATCTGATACTTCCTTTCAAGCAGATATAACATTTTAAGATCCTCTTTCATTCAAAGACAAAACATACAAGTCATCGGCTACAGCTTCACAGTTGTCTCCCATGGTTAAAGGACACCAAACAACAAATGAAAGCCATGGACAAACAGTATTTTGTACCTTTCTTAGCTCTGAGAATTCTTCCTAATCGCTGTGCTTCTTGTCGTCGGGAACCCCCATGAGATGAAACTTGTATCAGTACATTGGCTTCTGGTAAATCAAACGATGTGTCTCCTACCTAAATGTTATTAAAGATAACAAGTTTAACAACAATACATACAAGGGAAATTCAACCTACCAGTAGAGTTTACGAAGATCTTTGAGCAAATAGGTTGTAAATGAGAAATTCATTCAATCCTGAAGAATCTGCTTTCAAGAAGAAATTGGAAAATTTAAAATTTTCCCATTTCTTTAATCGATAGCGTTTGAGTCAATTTTAGAAGAGACTGCTGTGCAAATTATTGAGTAACTATCTGTTTTGGTAAAACTGTGACAAGAGCAGCATGACGTAATGGGTAAAAACTACAAACATGAATGTCATGAAAGAATTGTGGTGGCAAAAGTTCTGAGACATAGAATTCAGAATCATGGGTGTAAATTTACACCTGACAGATGTGAATGAAAACATGTATAACCAATTTGTGCTCAAAGTGCAAAAGGAAATAACTTGAACATTTGCACTACAAAGCTTTTGTTGATCTTTACCTTGGATATAAATATTGTATTAACAACTGGATTGTGCTTAAAATTCTGTAAAATTTGCATTCTTTCCCCTTGTGTGGTGGGTCCATAGATGTAAGGTCTGGAAAACAAAAAAACATAAGGAAAATTCTAAAAGTCTTACAATAGGATACTTATTTCCTAATACTTGGGTCTTGTCACAATAGAGAAAGAAAACTGTGACTTAAGCAAGTTTTGATGGTGACTGGTGGAAATTACAACATACAGAAGTGATTTACTCAGGGTGTAAAACACCATCAACATTGCTGTAGATGATATCAAATTAAAGTCTTCATTGAAAATAACTTGCATCATTATTTGGTTACTCTAACTACACAGGGTCTCTTGACTTTCGCTTTCTTACACAAAACTGTTTCAGAAACATTTCATTTTACCATTATAATACATCCAATCAATGGTTGGCACATCCAACTGGCATTGTAATCAATAGATGGTGGATAGAGTTCACTGCCTGGTTTAAACAAGCATACACACTGTGTAACCTTGGGTTTTATCTACTGAAAAATGTTACTGGGTACCCCTTGTTAATTTCCATTAAGCTAAATGATAAATCCTACATTCTCCTTGTCTTACAAAATGACTT
Source organism: Ptychodera flava (assembly GCA_001465055.1). Lineage (NCBI taxonomy): Eukaryota > Metazoa > Hemichordata > Enteropneusta > Ptychoderidae > Ptychodera > Ptychodera flava. Next base: position 167,168 of record LD356881.1, read on the forward strand.
CACACAAGTCATGGCACAGCAAAGACTACAAGGGAGTTGTGGATTTAGATATGCTCTCTTTGAGAAGCAGGGATCAATAGTTCTTTGAGATCTGTCTACTTACTTGCCCATGGCTACAGCATAGTGTTTCAATGCAAACACGTTATCTGAGAACACAATGACCTTGTCGTTTCTCTGCTCATGGTACTTCACCAAAAACTGGCAGGCTCTGAACTTGTTTGGGTTCATTACATAGAGTAACTGCAAATCAGATAAGAGAGACGGTCAATCATTGTGTGAAATATCGAACGAATTCAAAGTGTCAGTTATTGATGATAACAGAACTAGTACATGGGTCATAGACATGTGAATATCAGTGGCCTTGTAAAATGAAAATATACCAGATGTTGGTAATGATTGCAAAGAAGATGTTTAGCAAGAAACATCCATGGAAAGCAGTTGCTATGGAAAACAAAATTCTGAATGTACATGATGGACTTTCGGTACATCCCGTGAATGCTGTCTGAGTTTTGATTCAAGCACTCTTGCTGTAGTTAGTTATTTGCAGGATAAATTTCAAATTTCATATACTGGGCAAGATATATATTTTTTCATAGAAGAATTTGCCCATCAAAAAAATCCCCATGGCAAAAAAATATCACCTAAGATCGGTGGTCCATGTATGAGCATCAAGGTTGTCAACAACCTCTTAGTAGTTTTGGTATACTCCCAAAAAATTCAAGGGCACAGGTGAAAAATAGTATATTTGAAAATAAAGTTTCAACGTGTATTCAATGTACAACATGCTACCATTGTTTAAGGTAGAATGCACCTCGGGGACAGATATTCGGACTCCCAAACTTTTTCAATTTTTTTCTGATATACCACTTGTAGCGGTTCATTTTAAAGCTCTTGGAGTAAGAAAACTTTTCACCGGCTTAGTTTTTCGAAAATTCGAAAATTTTTTTTCTCCATAGAGTTAACAAAGGGATGGCGGCCATTTTGAATTTCAAATATCTGAAAATCTTGAGTTATTTGTTTCTCTAGTGCCAAAATTTGCACGGTGACCCCTGATTTCTATTCTTGATTTTGAAAGTAAATGGTTGAAAGATTCCTTAAGGAAAGTTTGAGCAAAAGTTTAAGTCTTTTACTTTAGAGGCGCGAACTACCTTAATGTGCCTACTTGAACGCTGATGAAGGGAGAACGCTCATCCTGTATGGCATAGGAAATGTCCTTTTGGCAAGATGCTCATTTATACAGGGTTCTGATTGATGGAGTTCAAACTGGTGACCTCACATGACCTTTTAACTCACATTTCTCTTTTTTGTCTTGATTGCAAGATACTCTCTGTAGAACTCAGGGGTCATAGGGCACCAGACTTCTGCACACTGTACTTTGGCAATGAATCCTGAGTCTTGGAGTTCCATCCAGTTGGCTTCATACAGTTTGGGGCCGATCAAAAAGTTCAGATCAGCAATCTTGTCATCTTCTCTGACCAGGGTTGCTGTCAGACCCAGTTTGCAATGTGCCTGTACTGATGTTAGTACTCTTCTGAACTGCTTGGCTGGTATGGTGTGTACCTCTGGAATTAAAATTAATTCATAAAATACTATTGTTTGCCAGTGTAAGAATATTTAACACGATTACAAGAGAAACTTTGCATCATTTTAATCATACTGAAACAACATTATAAGTCAAGGGATTTGGTATCAGATATCACAAGTGGGTTTCTTAAACTTTTGATCGTGAACAGACCATGGTTTTTTCAATGACTTTTTCATAAGATATCTGGTGTCTAAGAATGCAAATCTAAAATTTTATCCATGATGGTGGGGATTTGCTGCTGATGATATCTTACTTGTAGATGACCATCATGTTGAAGGGGATCTTTCAATAACCCCCTTTATTCATCAAAATTTAGTTGCTATTTTTCTACAATTAAATGGGAAATGCTAATGATAGGCTATGAATATTTTCCATTGATCATGAATCATTATTATTTGTGTACTCACACAATACTCAACCAAGTCTATATCACTTTTTGAAGTGACATTAGATACAAAAGCAGACAATAGACACATCAAAACTGAGTAAATTGAGACAATGCTTAGATCTGTGATATGGAGGAATTAGCTGACGTACCGTCAAGAAGCATGAGCCCCCATTCCTGGGCATGTATCCATTCCATCATTTTCTCAGCTTCCCAAGATCTCTTGGTGGAGTGACCCATCATGGAATATGTGCTGATAACAACACTGCATCCTGAAATGCAGCATGAGATGAATAAGATATGTTGCGTGATGGGCAACATCACTGGACAGAAAATTTGTGGTACAAACTGGCTTTATGATGACTGTAGATTGTTGTATAAAATACAAGTTTAGAGTTATAAATAATAATGATCATGTTACATTGTCAAGTCACTTTACATTCAGTATATAGTTTGTGCAGAAACCATTCTGGTGGATCTTCAATGACTTTATTTCTCAACAGAAATTAACAAATACAAGACATAGCCAACACTGATTAAAAGTTGACTTACAGTTAAAATCCATGTTATAAGAAGTGTGATGTTACCTTAAAATTTGTTTTTTGATTTTTGATGCTTTCAGATTACGAACAAAACTAAATTATCTGATCATTCATCAAAAAAATTCATAGCAGGGAGCCAAATAGCAATAGCACCTTACCCATTGGTTTATCTTTGGCATCTGATGTAAATCTGCATATCATACTATCATCAACCGTGGACCAGAGTTTGAACTGTGATTTCCACTGTTCAACTGATACACCAGATGTACACAGAACCATACAACGTTTTCTCACAGTACATGCTGCAGTCACCCCTACCAGTGTCTTGCCAGCACCTGTACAGTGAAAAGTAGGGTGTGTTTTGTGAGCCATACTTGCCCTCAAATATCTCCAGGAGAGTCTAATTACAGGTTATTAATTGTGTTTTGATGTCAGCTTTGGTGCAGATTTCAAAACAAGAAGTAGAGTGTAACTCTGGTGGACTGGTTATGGGCAACATATTCCCATGTTGAAACAGCAGTCATGGATGAGTTTTCTGTGAAACTTATATTCAATAAACTTTATGTTCATGTGGTAAGGAGAAATTTCTTATTGATTGTTAATATATCTGGCAAAGGACCCTAATTTGTTTTTAAACATACCTTGATGATTTCCCAGAAACGTCACTGAAATCTTATGTGAGCACAAAATGGTTTTATTTTCATTGCAAGTTCGACAAATTCATGGACTGTTCTACAATATACCCGTACCGTCACTTGTTGCACATCAGTATTTCAATAAGCAAAGTGTCACACACTGTGAACTCACCACATGGTAGGACAATGACCCCTGACCTTGCTCTGCCGTTACCAAACATTTTACGCAGACTTTTCTCCTGGTATGGTCTGAGTACTGCCATGGGTTTCAAGTCAATACTGGGAAATAAATTGATGTAATGTGAAAGACAAGTCAGCAAGAATATTTACAAAATGCTTGTTGTCTATTTGATAACTCACAGATAACTTTAAGCTCTTGAAATTGGTTTGGAAATTTGGTTGCCAGTGACAGGTAACCGCCTGGGTTGGCATTAACTGTCAGTCAACCTAGCATCTAGATTGGTGATATCCTACAATGCATCTGATATCTGGTTCAGTGGTATCATTGAACTTGACACGAGATTAAAGGTTGATCTTCACATTCAACAGCTGATACCTGGGTTGGCAGTGACTGTCAACTGACCTAGTATCCGCACTGATGGTGTCATTCAACTCACCTGATATCTGGATTGGTAGTTACTGTCAACTGACATAATATCTGCACTGATGGTGTCATTCAACTCACCTGATATCTGGATTGGTAGTTACTGTCAACTGACATAATATCTGCACTGATGGTGTCATTCAACTCACCTGATATCTGGATTGGCAGTGACTGTCAACTGACCTAGTATCTGCACTGATGGTGTCATTCAACTCACCTGATATCTGGGTTAACATTGTCATTTCTGAAATCATACTCTGCCAACAATGGATACTCCAATTCTATGCATCTGAAATACACAGAAATAATCTCAATTAGAATAAATGAACCACCTCAGCAATGGGTACACCACTCGGTTTTGACAAGCTTACTCCATATATGCATCGCTATTGTCTTGTGCATACATGTTGTGAACTGGTCAAAATCTTGCGGCATACCCTTCAGTATGGGTGGTATTGCTTTTCAAAACCTCAATGAGCCAGTTATATTTAGATGACACAATTTCTGCAAAGTGAACCTCTGATATAAATTTATAACAGCACAGCAAAGGTTTTTTGTTCTTAATATTTATCCCTGAATTTTTGTTTTTCATATTAAATACAAATTTCTACCTTTTCTGTATTGTTTCTATGTGTTCTTGATTGACTTCAAAAGAAACAGTCTGTAAATCTTCCACTTCTTCTTCATCATCGTCGTCTATCTTGCCGTAGAAATCAAAGATATCCTTTGGGATGGCAGCCTGGTCACCTGCACCGTTCTCCTGTGAGTTTTCAGCTCCTTTGCTTGTGCCATCATTAGAATTGCTGTTTGAAGTACTTGGCTTGTTCAGCTGATCAGAAACACAAATATTCAAGTTTTAAATTCAAGCAGGGCGTGAATGACTTCACTTGTCACAAACACACAAAGCAGGAACCTACTTGTATATTTGTCACTTCACATAAAGCCAGTGAGAAGTTGTGCAGGCAGAGATGTTACTAAAGTTTTCACAAATGAATGTGACTCTGGTGTGATTTGTGATATAGAAACTTTTGCAGTGAAATGGTGTGAGTCTCTTTGTAGAATACAAGAAACGCAATAACGGTAAAACAAAACTTCTCTTTTAAATCTCCCAAAAATATTACAAAAATCTATATTAACAAAATCCCAAAATTTTCTGGTTTGAGTGCCGTGACCTACTTGGTTAGATGTAACATTACTTCCCTCTCCTGTTGTAAAGTTGACGATAAAAACTTTGGATGAAATTACTATTTCTGACCTGTAGAGCTGATTTGCTTGACACTTTTGAAACAATCAAATTATCTTCAGTCTGATCAGGATCATCAGTGTCTCGTCGTAACCTGCATTCTTGAATTACTGGGTCTTTCAATAGTTTCTGGATCACTTCCTGTCAGAGAACAGGAATTGGGGAAATAAACCACAAAGATTATAACAATGGTGAATATTTACTGATTACAGAAGTGGTGGAATTCTGTTATTGCATCATAAAATCAAACTTCCAAGCTTCATGACAAAAATAATGATGAAAATAATACATTGGACTGGTTCACTGAAGAATAGAACAAAGATTTGGACTGCCTTATATACAACTTTCCAAATCACAATTTTGCACACTGAAATTCACAGTCATATTAAGTATTCCATAATTTCAGGCATTTTTGCAGGGTTAAGTACCACTGTAACTCTGTCATAAGGATTTATATCAAAAACTTAGTCAAAGGCACAATCGCAAGTACACTGTAATAATGGTCATGACTTTGACCTCCTAAGCAGAAATTTCCCCATCACATATTTCTAAAATAGCTGGTTGTAGTAAGGTCACTTTTTTGTATCTGTACATCCTTAGATTTCTACTGTCAAATACAATGCTTGTAGTATGAACCTCACATATGTCACTGAAGTTACAGAAACACAGAAATGGAAGTTTCAAATGCAATTCAAATATTTTTGCTGAATTCATGTTTTTGAATTTACATTGATGAAAGTTATGTTATGACCTGTTGTGATCTGACAAAAGATGAAAATTAAAATATGTGTGATACATTTTCTACTTGTTCTACTCTTTGCTTTTACCAGTACATACTGAGAGAAAGGTGACAGGAATATTAGGAATGAGAGATGAGAAAGGCAAAGACTTACCGCATGTCTGCTCTCTACAAAGTATCTGTTGTGTTTCAGTACCAACTTCAATTTTCCATAGCTGAGAGTGCATAGCTGAAGTGAAATTGCATTATTTTATAAAACAAATCAAGAGCTCTGTTTTACGGTCACAGATAATGAAGAATGTCACAGCTATTACTCAGCAAATTTCACAATGATGGTCATTCTCTTTCAGAAGATCATCATTAACAGCTCAAAAGTGAAAGGCAAACAATTGGAAAAATACAAACACGCAAACATTTAGTCAAAAATAGTGTCAATGACACTGTGCTCCCATTTTACAGAAATACTAAGTACCAGTACACACATGACATTGCATTCCTACAGGTTGATTACTAAGGAAATTCCATT
>LD356881.1:179493-197293 GCA_001465055.1 Ptychodera flava
TTGTTGTCCCTTTTTTGGTGAGTGTTTAAAAACTATTATTGGGGCGCGGGGGGGTGGTTCTAAAAATTGGGGGGGGGGGGGGGGGGTCTGGAGTGCTTTTGGCATTTAAAGTGCTCGGGCGATGGCTTACTGTCGATTCATGGAAAGTCTGTGTTTGAGTATTGTTACAATGTGCATGTTCAGAGATAGTGAACCCTTACATTTTTCCCAGCCTCCTCCCCTTTCGTTGATAATATTTTGAAGAGAACTCCAACTTTAAAAGGTAAAACTTTCCTCGGAATTTCCCGAATGTAATGCATGCTGTGTGGGAACCTGCCCTGACAAAATTAATTTTTTGTCCCTGTGTGCCAAAGGTACTATTGAGCAGTGTCATCACTCTGTCAGTGCAAATGCATACATGCATGTATGTTTCTCTCGGTCTGTCTGTAGACCAAGTTTATAGGGCATGTAAATCAAATATTACAACACAAAATGTGACAACTTTAGGCATGTGGAACATTTGGATGATTATAGATGTTACTTACATAATTTAAGAAAAATTATGTAACTATAATTTTTTATAACGTTCAAGACTTCCTTAAATATCAGAGTTATTACCTTGATATTTGGTATTTATGCTTGCACAGCAAATATATGTCATTTTTTGAAATTAGCAAAAATTTTTTTCATATTTGTATTTTGAGAAATTTTTTGTCTTTTTTTGTCAAAAGTCTTCTCTTCAATTATAGTCACTTGTTTTAGGTGTCCAAGGTGATTGGTAAGTTCATAGGGATGACTTATTTTGATTTGTGAAAGTTGTTATGAAATTTACACATGTAATTTAGGGCAATTTTCTCATTTTTCTTTCACAATATCATATTTTCATTCAGTGCTGATCCTATAGCTTCAAATTTAGGTTGGAAGCAGGGCTGATTACCTTCTGTTTCGCGTAAAGGATATTGCGCTTTGCACATTACTTTCTTATTTTTCATCAAAAAAGTCAATAAATATCTGTTGTGGTAATTTCCATATATACAGGTTTTAGGTGCAGTGTTCTGGTTCTGCTCGGGAAAAAGTCTTGTTGATGAAATTGTCTTCTGTTTTCATCAGCACACCCATATCACACGGAGCCATTAAAGTTTTTATTTTGATTCACCTGGGATGTTAGTATACAATATCACTGGTTAAAAATGCTTGATTGTTTCAGATACTGTAAATGAGACCATCTACTTTTACTGTTGATGTCTACAATTGAAAAGTCGATGATGTAAGGCAAATACTGCTGGCTGTATCTGATATCCTCAGGTGTTCTTGTTCTTCTTATGTTGGACATTGTCAGTAGTAAATTAGGATTTTTAACATTTCATCTGGTTTTAAAAGTCGTACATCATTGGATGATTATCCTGGACGAGTATAGTTTAAAAAGGAAGATGATACTAAATGATTATAGTCACTAAAGGAAACAAATATATTTGTCACCCACCGTCTTACATTAATTGTTCCTTTAAGTTGAAAAAAAAACATTGCCTACTCAAAGGATAAAATGACAAAACTTGCACACTTATACAGGTGTTGTCATCTTTTCCATCATATTCATCATCTTGAAGTCACTTCGCAACTTATTTTTAGCTCATATTTGGTGTGTATATAAATACAAAAAAGAGCTTATATGGTGAGTCGGTGGCGTCTGTATGTCTGTCTGTATGTATGTCCGTCACACACAAAAGCTCCCAAACCGCCGCACCTACCATAACGGTATTTGGTGTACAGGTAGACCCAGGGGTTGAGATGTGACGTTGTTCAATTGAACTTGTTAGTGTCAAAAATCTGTAAATGAGGTAAGAAAAAGGGGAAATCCTGCAAATGTGCAGGAGTGGTGGCATCAACTGAAACAGCCCACACATCTGAGTTGGAGATTCTGTAATCTCTAACCTATTTTTATTTTTGCAGTGTAGTCACAACAAATTTCTGTGAGTATTGTCCAATCTGAATACTAAAATGAAGCGAAAACAGCAAACCAAGAAAAAGGGGCTGTCACACTTGAAGAAAGTGAGTTTGGAAGTTGAAAAGTGGAGTGAAAGACACGGAATCAAAGACGATGGAGATTCCATGGCAGGCAGAGGTAAAAAGCAGAAGTCAAGGAAGCAACGAAGGAAAGAAGCCAGGAAACTGAAGAAGGCAAAGAAATTTGAATTTTATAACAGGAGGAAGGTTAGTGTTGGAAATAAAAACATACCAAGTCAAGATATGAGCTTGGACTGCATATTTTCATAAAATACTGATTTTAAGTCGATTATAACAATAACTGCATATTCATTATACGGAAAAAAGTCCTTGTATGTCAAATAGTCAGCTATGTTGTATATACAAGGTGTAACTTATTTCACCTTCTGTTGAGAACATCAAAACTTACCATGTTAAATTTTAATATAATTTCTCTTCAAAAATCCTTTCTCTGAATGTACAGTTCTTTGAAAATTGCTGTTTGGTATGTCTGGCAAAGAAAACAGTGGCGAGACAATGAACATTCTTAAGAGTGTATCTTTTGTCCATTATTGATAACAGGGAAATACTGCAGCAAAAGAGACAAATCCAAAAGAAGCTGCAGCTGATGTTAAAGAAAAGGGCAAAGAGCAAAGGAAAGAATCTTCAGAGAAGAAAACATCAAAGCCAAAGAAGAAGAAAGCAAAACAGGTGATGAGGTTTTTCTTCCATGAGATATTTATTTCACATCACAATATGGTTCATCAGCTCATTGTTATGAAGCATTAACAGCCAATGGTAGCCATCATTGTAATTACTGCAATTCATCATGCAAAAAATAAGTAAAAAATAAATAATCTTTTTGTGTAATGAGAAGGCAGGATAATTGATGGAAAAAGGAAATAAATTATGTGTACCAAATTACATCTTTGACAACATTGTCTTTTTGAGTAATTGAATGACCAAAAAAAACCAAGTATGCTTGTATCAATAACTTCATGTCTGTTCGTGTACATCAGTCTGCAAAACAAATGGAGATTGAGAAGTTACAGAAGGCCAATGAAGAAGAGGACCGTGTCATCAACCAGTTGGGGAAGAAACTGAAACTGGACAAGAGGAAAGGAAACAAATTGGCCGCAGCATTCAGAGATGACGGCTTAGATGGTATCCTTGAATATCCAGACCAGCTCAACGTTCATGTTCATGAAATATGTTTTAATTCTTGATCTTCCTGTTAAACCCTGTCACTCTTGCTCTAACAGTGGTCCAGTCTCATCACTCAATAGTGGTTTGGTTATGTCAGACTGATCTACTAGGACAGTGGGGGTGAAGGGGAATTGTAGTCTGCTGCTTTCTTTGTTTTCATGAAGCCTTTGAAATCTGTTGAATGTTAACTAAGATTAACACCAGCTCTTTCCTTTTGATGTGCAATGTAGTGAAATCAAAATTTTCAAAATGTAAAGGAAAGATTGACAAGAAAAGGTTTGGTCAACAGCTTAGCTATCCCCTCTAGCTCTGCATTTCCTGTAGTTCAACAGTGAAACATAGTAATGTTAAGGTCGTCAAATTTGTATTGTATTTTCCCAATGCCATAAAGATGTTTGATAGTTCTTAACCAGTGTTCTAGATTTGCTTGAATTCTGTGACTCTGAAAACAGAACATCCCTGGTTGATTATGGAGGTGAAAATATCTTTGACGAGGACAGCAGTGGAAGTGATCAGGAGCTAGATGACCTTGACAAGGCTATAACTTCAGGAGAACTGAGGACAGAGAAAATGGATGGGAGGGGACATGAAGGTGATGGCAGTGATGATGATGATGATGATGATGATGATGATGATGACGATGATAGTGATGCTGTTGATGAAGATGATGTAGCAGGTGAAGGCTTTGAGGATGATGGTAGTCAAGGTGACCATTCCTCAGAAGATGAGGATTTCAGTGATGGAGGAGAGATCTCAGAAGATAAGGAAGAGCAGGGTGATTTCTCAGGGGATTCTGATTCCAGTGATGAAAATCAGACAGAACAAAAATCAGGAAAGAAAGGCGAAGTGCTCAGCAGGAAGAGGAAAGACTTTGAAGGGAGGGACAAAGAGGGACAGCAAATCAGGAAAAAGATTAAACAAGCGGATGAGGAAAGGACTAAAAGGAAAAGTGAGAAATCTGATGATATTGATGAACTTGAAGAAATCGTGACTACGGAAGATGAAGACAATGTGGAAGAAGATGTTCCCAAGAAGAAAAAGAGGAAAAAGAACAAAAAGGAAAAAGTGAAATATGATATCTATGGCAGAGTTATCGGAGGAGGAGAGACGCCTGCTGAGACATACATACCACCACAACAGAGAGCTAAACTGATGGCAAAAGATGATAACAAAGGAAAGTTAGAGAGGCTTAGAAGACAGGTCAAAGGTCTTCTGAACAGGTAGTGTGATTGGCTGTCCTTTTAACAGTCAGCTGACAGAAATCAATCATATCATCGCCTGTAGTGTTTCATGGGAGTCAAAAACTGTGATTCTGAAGTGTTTTCCCAGAAAGTAGTTTTAAAATTGCGGTATAGGATGGAAACAAAAAACTAGTGTAGAGTTTTTGTGTAATCCTGCAAGTTTTCAGCGAGAAACACCTGTCAGAATAACTGTGTGGAAACATAACATATCGTCCACCTCTCTCCACAACAGACTTAGCGAATCCAACATGCAGTCAATCAGTACACAAATGGAAGAGCTGTATTTGAAACACAGCAGGAATGGTAAGGCAAAGATTTTTTAGTTCTTCATTGGCCATTAGTTTCTTTCCACCTTTTTGCAGCCTTTCATATAAATAGTACCTGTTTTCAAGTTGAATTTCAAAGTACTTCTAGGAAAATAGTATCCCATTGAATTAGAATTGAATATAAATGCTGGCTTCACCAAAGTCCTTTTGACATTATCTCAACACATATAGACATCAAATTAGACGAATCATGAGATGCATGTCAACCTCAACTAGAATATTGTATCTATGTATATTAGGCTATATATTGTGTGCTCAGGATAAGATATCTGGTCCAGAGACAACAGCTTTTGCTTATGGTTTTCTCCTCACAGATATGAGTGAAACATTGACAAGTTCAATGTTTGAGGCATGCATATCACCCATAGCAACCCCAGAAAGGCTAGCCATGGAACATATGATGTTACTATCTGTGCTGCATGTCAACATTGGTAATGAAGTCGGTGAGTTGCTTTACACTATTCAAGAACTTTGGAAGATTGACCCTATGATTGAATTTTGATGTTTAACCCTTGTACCACAATGGTTTGTTCCAATCCCATTGTTTTCTATGGTAAAGTTGGACCAGTGCACAATGAAATTAGGGGAAAAATGTGAAGCAAAGAGTCTACTTTGTCTCAAATGAGCTACCGTTACCTTTTGATAGTTTAAGATTATTTTGTCAATGTTAGTGGTATCTTTGCTTCCGCGGGTGTGCATGTGCTTGCAAAGGTTCTTAATAGGGGAGCTGGATATATATGTACAGTCCCTGCTATATCATAAACAAATGTCCATCAGTTACTATTTTGATACATTTGCATATCGTCTGGAAATCTTGTCATGATATAGTCGTTTCCTTCCTTTCTTCAATGATATTTTGTTTTCATTTTAGGTGCCCACTTTCTGCAGGTCCTTGCTAAAAGATTTGATGAGCAGTTTGATAGAAATGATTGCCATGGTGATGGCAAGGAATGTGACAATATGGTTCTTCTCTTTGCTCACCTCTACAATTTTAAGGTTTGTCTTTTTCTTTGTTCCATGTAGCATTTGTTTGTGCAGCACACCAACTAAAGATCAGCTGACCTCTTGGTAGGAATGGTAAATTTTTTCCCCAAAGCGTGTGTAGATTCATTCAAATTTCTCTTACACACTGACAACTGTAATAACCAAATGTTACATACTTGATAAAGATGATGATGATGATGATGATGATGGTGATAAGGATGACAAATACAGACATACTTCAAGGCTTTGAGAGATATAATTTGTATCAGTCCTCATAAGGTCATCATTTCCACCATGGCATTTCTGATTTTCATTTGAATTCTCTTACAGGTAATACACTGTGTGCTCATCTATGACATCATCAGAAAGTTTATTGAAAATTTTACAGAAAAGGACATTGAAATGCTTCTACTGCTTCTGAAAAGTAAGTTAATCTGTTATTCTGTGCAATGGCATCCATGAAAAGCTCCCCTAGTAGCTGTGATGGATATTCTTGTTATGCCGAAATACACAAGCCTATACCTATCCTATATATGCCTTTGCAAAAATGATGTGCTGAAGATCAACTTTTGTTTGTTATCACATACTCTTGTACCCCCTTAATGCAGAAATATTGAAATATCTTTAGCATATCTATAAATTCATCGTCTTTCAGATGTTGGATTATCACTGAGGAAGGATGACCCATTGTCACTAAAAGATGTCATTTTACAGATTCAGAGCAAAGCCAGCAGTGCCAAAGACAAATTCAAAGACCAGTAAGTATTGAGTACACCGTCTTCATAGATGTTGTCACTCCCATATTTTAGTATATGAGTCCAACACTACCAGTCAAAAATATAGGAATGTACCACAGTACCGTATTGAAGGGGTGGATATTTTTACGACCTGGCATAGCATTGTTTTAACATCACATTTATTATGTCTGTATTGTTCTTTTTACTATCAACAGAACACGAGTGACATTCATGCTGGACACAATCTGTGCTCTAAGAAACAACAACTTGAGAAAGATTCCTAACTATGACCCATCCCATCTGGAACATTTGAAGAAGATTCTGAGAGCAGTACTGAAAGGTGAGTGTGTGTCTTTGGGATATTCCATCAGACTCTGCATTCCTTGTCAATCAAAGATTCCTGCCACAGTAGAATAAAATGTTACTCAGCCCTGACTGATCATTTGTGTGATAAAAAGACATTGATCAAGTGTGAACTTGAACTTATGTATCGACTGGTCAGTTTCACTGTTACTATGTTTGTTCCTTCATCAACATCCCAGATCACTCAAGTCTGTCTCCATGAAGTGTCCCATCAGTTGGCTAATTCTTGATATTTATTCAAACACTCAATACTGTACAGATCATTCCGGACAAGAAGGTCAGCTGCGCATATCTCTCAGTGATTTACTATTGGCTGAAGAGAAGGGAAGGTGGTGGGTTGTTGGGTCAGCTTGGGAAGGGCAACAACGAAGTGCGCCATCACAGGCAGAAAGTAAGTACAGTACCATATTGGCCATCACATAGCTAATAGGATCTCTCTTCAATATATGTGATGATATTCTCATACAAAAACTCAATTGAAATCAATTTACTGTTCTTGATAAAATCATTTATATGAAAGTTTTTCAACTTCTTTGTGTTTGAATGGACAAAAAGGAGAATATTTATGAGCCACGAGTAGTTACTCAAAGTAATTCATTGTTTTATTTCCAGATAAGGAGACTGTGATTGTTCATGATAAAATCAGTCAAAAGATATTAGATTTATCAAGGAAACAGAGAATGAACACTGATGTCAGGAGGAATATCTTCACAATAATTGTTACCAGTGAAGTAAGTTCAACCTCTTCTTCTGTGAAAAGATTATCTACTAGGACAGAGTTTGTCAATGGATTAAGCATTTCAACATATTTTCACCACAGAATTGTGATGTGGACTGTACAAGACCTGTTTAATATGGGGCATGAATTGTTTTGCCAAGTTTGTTGATTTGAATCAATTAGAGAAATTTTGCAATCCTCACACAAAAATGTTTTCATGAGAAATCAACTGGCTGCCTGCCATAGTATGAAGAATGATAAAACAACAGCATGAGATAGTTAACAGAGAAGTGGCCAATATGACAAACAAGTCAATTCTTTCAGTGGCCAAGAGAAATATATATTTTAATATTATACTTGTTTATTATTTTAGATGTTTTTTGATCAATGAGTGCTGTTTGACAAATTGATTTCACATTTGATTCGATTTCAAGTAAGGCAAAGTAACAGATTTCATTGTAATTTTTCTCACTGTTTGATCACAGGATTACATTGATGCCTTCAATAAGTTACTTCACCTGAATCTGAAAGACAGACAAGAGAGAGAGATAGTGTACGTAGTCTTGGATTGCTGCCTTCAGGAGAAAATCTTCAATCCATACTATGCTTTCCTGGCTGGCAAGTTCTGCCAGTTTGACAGAAGATTCCAGGTAAGAACATTTCCGTTGTCTTCAGGAAACTCGCTATGCATGCTCTGTTCTAGAGTTTAGACCATCGGATGAACGTACAACTAGTGAGATTGTGTGGTAGGGGATTGTTTGATTGCAGCCTATTTATCGGGAAAGTTCTCCTTGACACAAAAGACAAATCCTTTAATTTTTGAGGTCAATTTATTATAAAATTCAGTGAAATTGTTTTCAAAAAGGTTAAAAACAAAATTCCAGATAGTTACTCTTGAATTCAGCAACATTGACAGAATACTTATAATCATCAGCATTTAAAATGTAAAGACAGTGACAATGGTGTGATTTATACAGTGGTGATGGAACGTAATATTCCGATGCTTTTGCTCTGCAGATTGCATTTCAGTTTGCATTGTGGGATAAATTCAAAGTCATGGACACATTAACAACTCAGCAGTCCTCCAACCTTGCCAAATTGTTTGTCCATCTTCTACTCTCCAAATCAGTGACTTTGGCAGTCCTCAAGGTAAGTCTTCTAAACTTATTCCCAGAGAATTTTTTATCAGGTAAATGTGACGGTAAAATTACTTTTGTTAGCCCATATGACAAAGAATCATTTAATGACGATAAAAAAGACTTGATCTTGGGGTAATTCATTGTCAAAGTCTATAGATGGTTGTGCCACATGATTCAATGTTTACTTCTGCTCCCCCTATCATTTAAAAATGGCAGCTTTGCTTTCAGATTCTCTTGAAATTATCACAAAAGCATCTCAAAGTCCAAAGACTGGGTTTACGCCTCAAAGAGAATTATACAAAGGGCAGACAGTGGTTGACAATCCAGTACGTGTTCTCCATAGCTTAGAATAACATGTGTGACCAATTTACATAACAATGAATAATTTGCATATTCTATTGTAGTGAAAATGTATTCTTTTGTATAGTTATTAACATATGAATAGATGGCTACAAAAACAGAGGGGTGACCACCCCTAAAAAATCCCCTTATGGAGAACTCTGCAATCATAGGCAAGCATGCATGCATTCATTATTATAAGTCCTCCAGTTTCATCAACTTTGATGATTTGCGTTTGTTTTAACACAGGTCATTGACTTTGCTGAACTCAACAAGGCCATGTTGGCATGGTTACGCCAGGTGCTGTTGCATCTTCTACTGGAAACCCCCAAGGATACAAGTCGGATGGTGTTCGGTAAAATTGCCATAAATCCCAAGCTGCAATCACTTCGTGATGGACTCCGGCTGTTCATGCATCATTTCATGCTGAAACAGAAGCGTAAACTGCCAGATGAGAAACAGGAGAAATTCCAAGAGATGGTGAAAATGGCAGAGGAGGCCCTCCAAGGGCAGGATGCATCCATGATGATGTAAACTGTGTTTTCTTGTGGAGAGGACTTGAAGAACAAGAAAACAGCCGCTGGAAAAATAATTCTTGGCTTGTAGTAACTTGCCACATGTCACTTGTTGTCCAAAAGATAAAGATACCATGTCACATATATAACTCCACTTTCTACTGACTGTCAGAACAAGTCAAAATTGGTTGTCATGCAAACCAGCTTACTGATCATTAGCAATGCCATGGTTTCTCAGTAGTTTCTGAGTTAATGGTTTTTGTCATCTGGCAGATAACGGCTTGCACGAAAAGGTAACAGTTCATGAGACGCTGCAGAGAAGTTTGGAAATGAATTGGTTTTTTTAAGTGCCATATCTTATGTATGGTATATGGTATATTGTTTGCCCACAGACTTTCTCCATCATTGCAAGTCACTGTAGCCCGCATGGCTAGGTGCAAAGGTCAGGCGTTGGAGGTCAATAAAGGTGAATCTTATAAACTTGAGTGAAATACTTGCATTTATTTGACTTCACTGTCACACAGAGAATAAACATTCATCTGTTTTACAATCATCACCAACTAGCTTGGTACACTTGTTTGTGATAATGAAAATATCATATCACAATATCACAGCTCAACCTGTCAGTTGTCTCATTCAGTAACCACTGTGTTTATGACATTACCAGGCCCTGAGTGTCATGTATGCCTGTCCCTGAGTTGAACATCTTGGATCTGTTTAATGTATCTGTCTTAGTTTTTTAGCTTCCCTGACTTTGAATACCTGTAAATACCAATGAGGAATGTTTGCAAAAACTCAGCTCTTTTGGCAAAAACAAGATATTCTGTTTTGTCAGAAGTGTTACAGAACACACACAGTGATAAGTCTTACCTTTACAATTCAAATCATGAAAAGAGAATTCCTGGACTAACAACTCTGATGTGAAAAAATTAGAATCGGAAAAATTGAGTTTGAACGATGCACAGCTTCAGTGACAATCAGAAATTACTTGTAATTTTTTGATGAAAAAATTTTGATGAAAAAAATTTCCTTTGAATGAAACCACCTGGATATGAAATATCCAACTGTACTTCCTTTTAATAGTGATGATGGCATGGAAGAGTTACTGTTAACGAATTACTGTTAACATATGCTAAGAGTAAGATATGAGTATCTGTTTTGTTGAATCTTGTTTGATACACATCTCAGTAACATTCAGATATCATTTATATCACATTAATATTACAGAGTTCTCCACAGCTTGGGAAAACAGAGGGATGACAATTTACATAACAATGTTTAATTTGAATATTCTTTTGTTATTGAAATTGATTCTTTTGTATTGTTATTGACATATGAATAGAAGGCTTCAGAAGCAGAGGGGTAGCCCACCCCTAAGAATCCCCTCACGGAGAACCCTGAATAATGATTGCTGTGTTTCTGTGGATGGAAAGTGTTTAATGGAAGCACTCAGACATTGAAGATCTGAAATCAGATGTTTGCATTTCATGTGTACATTTGACTACATCTGTTCCCAATGGAGACTTGGAGTATGGACACTGGAATAAGACTGCCATACTCCATGTTCAGATGGAGTCACAGATACATCTAAGGTCAACTGTTGGATTTTGATGGTCCTGTATCTGAATGGAAATCATGTGTCACGGTCCATTGTCTGATCAAATGACAATACATAAAGAGGCAATATTTTTTCAATGTAATTCCCTTTCACCTCTTTTCATCAACAGCCAAGCTTCAATAGCACTGATTTCTGAAAATATATTTATGAAAATATGCAAGTTACATTGTACTCTTTCTACTAAAAATTGTAAATCAATTTTTTAAAAACTTCTCCCACGTAAAAATTAGTACAAAAATTTTCAATTTGGAAGCACCAATTTCCAAAAGAGTCATGACAGTTTTCACCTAATATCAGCGAGTTCTGATAGGATATGCACGGCTTGGCAAAAACTCCAATGTCTTCTGTGATTAGTATTAAATTATCATCTTAATAACAGTTCATTTTAGAATTGAGCTTCTTTTTTATTCCGTCTTGATGTCTTTCCTGCCTATTTTGCTGGGAATGTTCCATGTCAGACCGATGATCACTATGGCGATGGCGGAGCAGATCTCCATGGCGATGAACGCACCGGCCCAGTTGTAGCTGTTTGCTATGGCAGTGAGTGGCAGGCCAGCCAATACAGCGCCGACTGCAGAGAGAGAGAAAAAATGAAACCATAGTATCTGTGAAACTGTAATATTCAAATCAATACAAGCTACACTGATCATTTCATGTTTGGTTAATGCAGTAGAACTGAAATTCAATTATATTCAACCATATGCTTCCATGGAAAATGCTTGCTTTTTACAGATGTGTTTGCAACCATCCGGAAATTGTGGTTCAAAATGGAATGTCTGCACAGTGGAAGACACAGAAATAAATTCATGCTGAATAATCTTCAAGTTGGAGCAGGTTCATTCATAAACTGAATATACATATGTAAAGTACTCCTGGCAAGCTGTGTTTGTTTTAGAGTTTTGATGATGCTGACTCAATTTAAAAGTTTTTGTTTTACATTGAAATATTTTATTGATGATACACATTGAATACTCTTTCTACAATATGGATTTTGGACAGCAAATATTGCATTTTCGATTTGTAGACAGCTGGCAGAGATTTCAACAATTAACATATTCTGATATTGTCGGTTTAGAACAGTTGCATGTTCTTACAATGTAACTGAAGCCTAACAGCAACTGTGTTGTAGATTAAAGCTTCAAGATATAATGATGTACGAAATTTACGCAAGACTTGACCTATGATGCATAACTCACACATGCTACAAGGATTGTTATTGGCTATTTACAGTTGCTAAATGACAGATAACGTGAGTTTACATCCAATATCAATGTCAAATAATCTAGCTGTGTGAAAGTTGTCAAAATATTTGTTGAAGACTTTATATACTTTCTATCACTTTGATGGGTCTTATGATTGCCCAGCATTTTTTGTTCTGAAGGAATATAGGCAAAATAATCACACTTTTGAATTTCTGTGGTGCTTTAGATGACAACACGGAAAAAAAAGTAGGTCACACATATATATATAAGTCCATGACTGCCACTGTCTTGTTGTCTGCTACAAATGCTGAGGACCAAATTTGAACTTGAAACCCCACACTCTACTACACACAGGTACTGTTAAATCAGCCAGAGAATAATACAAGTGTATTACAGGTATATTTAGTTCTTAGTTACACAGAAGGGTGGTTCATACCATTAGGTCCAAGTGCAGCTATTGCATGAGCTGTTCCAGAGAGATGAGCTGGTGAGTGTTCTATGGCTACAACTCCTAGCAGAGCAACTGGTCCAAAGGTGCCGCCACCAATCACAAAACCAATGAAAAGAATCCAGAGCTGTCATTGAAGGATAAAGAAAATCACTATGAAACAGAATGAACTATTCAGGTTTTGTATCTTTGTGTAATGGAATAAATTTGGATTAGTTTCAAGTACATAAAGTGAGCAAAATCCACTGGTCTGGCTCAGACCGTTTCATTTACCCCTGCATTGGCCAAAGAGACGAATGAATACAAATCTGTGGTAACTATGGTAACAAAATAAAGCGACAACAAATCATGCAATATTGAAGAACACGGGGCCCATGCTACGCTGTTGCCCAATCAACATTATCTTAGGGGGTATGCTATAGCACAATTCAACATTATCTTAGGGGGTATGCTATAGCACAATTCAACATTATCTTAGGGGGTAATGCACAGCACAATTCAACATTATCTTAGGGGGTAATGCATAGCACAATTCAACATTATCTTAGGGGGTAATGCATAGCACAATTCAACATTATCTTAGGGGGTATGCTATAGCACAATTCAACATCTTTCAAGGTACCAGTAACCATACAAGCACTCTATAACAAGCACAGATTTCTACATCGTAAGAAGGATGCGGACCAGGTGTCCCTTAACTCTTACCCTTGGTGATTCCTTGTCTGTCCAGAAGACCAGAAGATGCAGAGCAATTGTCAGTAGAAACATGAAGACCATCAGAGCAGGATACCTTGCACTACCCCGTGCCTGTATACCATACTAAAGCAACAAAATGGGTTGGAAAAGTTATATGTTGTCAAGTTACAATAATTGTGTTTTGTTAAAACGTATATGAAGATTAAAACTGTGCATCTTTGAAATTCATTTGAGTGAATTAATTCAATAGACTGGAACATCATAATTATAAAGGAGCGTTTGTTATTCCCTCATGCAGTTTACTTGGCTGCTGTCTTCGTGGGACGCATCTGATAAATAGCTATTTTTGTGCATCATTCTTTGTGGACCTTGTTTCAACTTTCATCCATACCAGTTATGTATAGGATGCAAAACAAAACAATGCCATCTTGTCATTTTCTCACTCTCATCACCAAAGTTGGTTTCAGCTCTATTGCACTTTGAAGGATGCCCTGGATCCTTGACAAGCACACAGTGAAAATGCTGCTGATGTGCAGTATTGAATAAGCTGTTTCTCTGATTGGTCCGTTGTCACTATTCACAGCGACGTAGGGAGTCTATTTGTATTGTTTTAATTATATTGATAAGATTCAGCTACCCAATTGGATAACAGCTTATTCAATGCTGCACATTAGCCCTAAAAATGAAATGGATAATACACATTGCATTGAAACACAGGGCCAAAGTCCCTGAAGCTAATATAGACATGGATACAAAATTAAGTATTTCCTGACAGTATGAAATTATCTCACTAAGGTCATCCTAGGGACCTGTAAACCAAATATTAAAGCTGTCTGACCAGCGGTTTTGAAAAAAACAAGCGACCCAACAGTCGACAGAGCTCTGCTGTGTTATGTAGACAATAACTTTTTGTGACACATGTATTGATGAAGAAGGTGGATATCTTTGATAGCTCATTTCAGGATGGCCTGACCAAAAATGGCAAAATTTGCTGCAAAAATACAAAATTGATGATTTCATCATAATTTCAATATATTACATTATGATAAAGCCTAGGAACCTGTATACCAAATATCATAGCTATCAGATAAGTAACTTTTGAGAAACAAATATTTTTTGATCAATAATGGCAAAAATTGACCCAAAAATATAAAAATTGAAAATTTCATCAAATTTCAAAATATCACACTAAGACAACCCTAGGAACCTGTATACCAAATATCATAGGCATCAGACAAGTGGTTTTTGAGAAAATACATTTTTTGACCAAAAATGGCAAAAATTGCACCAAAAATAAAAGAATTGCAGATTTCATTATATATTCAATATATCATATTTAGTTCATCTGTAGGAACCTGTATACCAAATATCAAAGCTGTCAGACGAGCAGTTTTGATTAAATAAAGTTTTGACCAAAAATGATAAAAAAATTCCTTAAAAATACAGATTTGCATATTTCATCACAATTTGAACAAATCTAAATAGGGTTATCCCTAGGGACCTGTATACCAAATAACAAAGATGTCTGACCAGTGGTTATGAAGAAGATTTCTTACCAAAAACACCTTTTTTGGTGCTAATTTGCATATTTTCAATAATATCAAGAAATTAAAAAGAATGGTTTCTCAAAAATCATATTTTTCATCTACACAACAAATATCAAATCAGTAAGTATTGCGGTTCTCAAGATATTTGAGTGGATGGATGCCTCACAAACGGACATACATACATACATACATACATACATATACACATACATACATACATACATACAGACTGACGCCGGACGGATACCCATCCCAATAGCCTCTATAGACTATAGTCTATAGTAGCTAAAAATGTTATATAGAATTCTGTAGAAAATGGAGCCAACACTCCATAATCTTCTATAGAATTTCTATAGATATCTATAGAATGTCTATAAGCTGTAGATATCTATAGAATTCTATATTCTTATTTTTGTAAGGTGAATAACATTATTGACTCAAATGATGGCTGCGAATGACCTTTGAACTTACTGGCAAAAAAAGTCTGTCTCACATTACTCTGATTACAAACAAAAATAAATCATAAATATGTTTGGTGTATACAGTACATGATAACTACAAGCTCAGATAATATGGCTAGTTTTCAATTGTGTTCGAACTCACAACATACAGCATCAAGTCGCCTATTGAAGAGGCAACAATAAAGCATGGGAAAACAACAATTTGACTGTTTCTCACCTTTGCTATTTGCCTGTCAGTGATGTAGCCTGCTGCTATACTTCCTATTGTAGCACCAAGCTGTAAGGCACTGACAAATGTACTTGCTTTGAAGTATAACAAAGAAAGCAAAGGATTTATAGTTAATATTACAGATCACACAGTGGTGACAGTTGTATTGAAATTTGTACACAGGTCATGTTTGAGGAAAAAAAATTTTTTTTGATAAAATGAAACTAAAAGACAGACAACAATTACAAAAGCATGGGTATATGAATTGCATCATTTGAATTATTTCCTCACTTTTGTCATTGGCAGTTCACTGCAATTGTAGATAGGTTCACAATCACCATTGATAACAATAGGTTTGGGCCAGACCATGGTGGTGATAGGGTTAGGTTAGACAGACTTAAGAACAAAACAAAGTGGTGTTAGTGTATAGAAGTTACAAGGGCACATGATTCACAATCTATCCCAATCTCTACCATGAGTGGACTCCCTAGGTCAATGGGAAAATTGTATTATTAACATCTGTTCCTGGACACCTGTCTTCACTTCTGCACAACGTTGAACCACAAATTTTAATTTTTAAAGAAAATGAGATGATATTGAGTTTAATACCTTCAACATCATACACTTGTACAGTATATGCCTTCCAATTTGTATGACTGTTGCAACAAAGTCAAATCAGAAATTTATATAAGAAAGCTCAATGTTTGTATTTCTAATATTAATCAAATATTTCATATTGGGTACAATATGGGTTAAGTTGGTAGACAAAACTTACAGAGTTCAGGACTGAGACCTATTTCTTGGATAAGATAGAGTTGAGACCAGTCTATACAACCACTAGCCACACCAAATGCAACACAGTCGACGACAAAGATGACCCAGATGAATGGACTGGTCACTATATCCCATACTGTGTCTTCCCCTGTTACTTCTACTACAACATGCAAGAAAAAAAGGATATTTTATGCTGAGAATTTTTGGGGAAAACAAAATATGAATCATAGAACAAGACAGATTGCAATTACAAATACACCTAAATTAAATCCATATCACAATTTGAAATGAATTTAACCCTGAATTTAACCCTGGGAAGTTATATCTATATGTATTTATTTTGAAGTTGAGTACATTCAGAAGATTATTCTGTGAAATTATCACTGTAATCAGTAAACTGCATACTAATTTTCAACATAAAACACAAATTGACGGCCTATAAAATTTATTTCCTCAACATTGAAAAGTGATTGTAAGTAAAAATATGCCTGAGATCATTGTTACTGAATTTCATTTCACATTTACATACTCGATGTTGATTGCTCA
Source organism: Ptychodera flava (assembly GCA_001465055.1). NCBI lineage: Eukaryota > Metazoa > Hemichordata > Enteropneusta > Ptychoderidae > Ptychodera > Ptychodera flava. Next base: position 196,524 of record LD356881.1, read on the forward strand.
TAAAAGTATGCATTGAGAACATTTACTCTGTTTTAGTGTTGTTATAAATTTCACATTACTCACAAATAGTTCAAAAGAAAACACATAACTTCAATACAGCTGAGCAAACTGGTAGGTTTGTTACTAAATATAGTAAGAGTCAGACAATATTTACTGCTGGCAACAAAAATTCATATCCTTTGGTATATAATTTTTACAGTTTCATTCAGAATGTCGTTAAAATCAACATACAATTTTCAAGATTCCTGTAAGATTAATTTTCCCAGTCTTGCCAAAATTTCCAGACAAAATATTTTGTCTACATATTAATAATGGAATTCTGACGTATCCCAACAAATTCTGACAAATCTTGAATCATGTACCTATTAAAGCTAAACAAAGAGTTGGCTTATAAATACTTTTCCGAATATATTTTTAATGATAAAATCTTATTAAGGTTACATGGCATACCTTTATCAGTTTTGACCTTGCCGCCTGTGTCTGTAGATATTTTCTCTAAGCCAACGTCACTGGGCGAATTCCTTATCACCAAAAAACATATAACTGATATGACAATGGCTGCAGAACCTGAAGAGACAAACAGACACTCATCCAGTGATATCTTCTGAGCTGCTACCTATCCCTTTTCACAGATTGGATGTTTATATTCTACATTGAATACCGATGCTGTTTCAGCAAAGCTGCTGTTTAAGATAAATATCAAACTTTGTTTGGCAGATTAGATGACAAGGAATATTTGAATACTGTTAGATGCTTTCTGCTGGATGACC
>LD356895.1:17968-71966 GCA_001465055.1 Ptychodera flava
GAGAGACATTTTCTGACAGAACGATCTATCGAGCCCCGACCACGTGTGGGCGAGTGACGTAGCTACGAGTGAAAGGACAGGCCGGAAGCTTGGGCGCGAATGGGAACCAGCCTTTATGGAACTTCTGTGCACCTTCAACGCTACGCCGCGCTACCGGACCGGAGGTCAGGAACAGTAACTCTCAGGTTTAGTAGGTAGACACCCTTGTAGGATAACAGGGATCTTGTCCTCGTCCTTCGAACCGCCTAAACTTTACTTACGAATGCGAACTTTCGGCAGAATCGAAATTGTGCTTTGATAATCTCACACACACGAGTGTAAGTCGATTTTGTTGTGTGAGTGATTCTTCGCCGCTTGGAGGGACGTTTATAGTTTGGATCGTGGGTGAAATTGGTTCGAAAAGTGGGCGATTGTTATTTCCCTACAAGAAGGCTTAGAATAGTATGAGTGTTTGTACAAGTCTGACACTGAAATACTGTTGTATTAGTTTGATAGAACTACAACTGAGTTCAGGTTGACGTTTAGTGTTTACTGAATTTTCCTGAACTGTTGCATTGTTCGAGTATCAGTTTAGAGTAGCCTCACTGCTATAGGCTACTTTTATTTTCTGTACACTTGTAAAATTACTACAGTGTGTTCAAACTTTGAGATAACTTTTATTTGTCATAGTGACCGGAAATACTGTAGAGTTGTCACTATTAGACTGCTGAGTTTGTTTTGAGTGCACACCATATGAACAGAGAACTGGTGTATTTCTATGTGTTATGAGTAAAGCCAGTTTAAAGACATTAAGGCGTACTAGCACATAGCTATCATATTTTCAGTGTTACTACAAGTTGTGACATCACGGAAACAGTTTCTTTGGTGTGTTACTGTCAGTCTTTGCTATAGTTGTTAGTGAGTTGTCAATCATTGTACCATACAGGGGTATCTGCGAATACTCGCTGTTGTTGTTGATTAATTTCTTAGTAATAAATATTGTTGTTGGCGGAATTGTTATGCCAACTGATATAATTGTGAGATCGTTTTGTATTGTACATTGAGAAGTAAATACCGCCTATCTGAGCGAACTATCGCGACCAGGTTAAGAGATCTCGGTTGAACAAAAGTGAGGAACATTTTAATTGTTAAATTAGGCACAGACTTTCATGCTGTTTGACAATATATTTTCTTATAGTCACGCCTGGCACAACTTAAACAAATTTTTGTCAACTCTCAGGTGTGACATCAACAACGTTGGTGTTGACGTCAAGTGAACTAATTAGGTTCGGAATATATGTTACATTTATTCTCATTATTAAATAAATCACTTGAACGAGAATATGCTAATAAACGTCGGACAATTATATTAGTGAGTTTACCAACTGAAAATAAATTGATCGTGGACAATCTATTTGACTAAAACAACTAAATGACAGGCCATTAGGTAATGCCAAGCGTCCGTGGAATGCTTTTCTGCAAACGCTATTTCTTTAGCAGACGCAATATTATTTATGCCCGTGCTATAAAGGTTACTTGCATACATTCAAACTTTATGAGGCCGTATTTAGCCAAAGCTATAAGGTAGTAACGAAGAATTACCTGAGGGTCACACTATACCATAATATGACAATTTATGGAGCAGATAAGGATTGGGATATAAAGTATGCACCTTGAAAACTATTTATAACCTTGTTATTCTTTTTCAGCGAAATACTGAATACCTTCAAACAATTAAGTATGGTAATATTGCGGAAGTCTAAGAGAGAATAAGTTCAAAAATCTAACAAAGTGCAATTGGAAACGATTTTCCATTTTTTCAAAGGCATGTGCATTGAAAATTGCTAAAGAACCCATTACGCACTGCAGAACAAAACTTCGCCTTCGAAGCATAAATTTTCAACACGACAGCGCTTTCAGCCGGTCGCAAGTGACGACATTTGCTTCAACATGTGAGGTGGATTAGTATTTATGTATGGGAATTATAATAGTGATCATTTTTTTAATGAGCACTGTTTCGTTATCAAAATTGGACGATAATGATATCTTATCAATGCAGAATATGCATGTACCTAGCATCTTCCATGGTATATGCGACGAACGCGAATATTGTTTCTTTTCGATAACATATCCAACGAAATCTGATTGCGTGCCGCTCATGTACTGTGTTCCGGTCCCGTCATAAATACTTCCATAAATAACCCCTTTCTATATAATTATTGACTTGTATACAACAGCATCAACGTGTCTGTTGGGTTCTTGTACTCAAACTGAATCGATGATTTGTTTGCAGTTTTGCTGATGTTTGTATATTTAAGAGACATTTTGGAAAGTTTGACGCCATTGTGTACTGGGAACGAAATGCGAGCTAGCAACGCATTAATTTCTAAAAATTTTTGCTGAATAATGGCGAAATCAAGCATGGTGACCCCATCTGTTTTCTTTAATATTTTATTATTATTTTTTCATATGCTCGGATTTAAAAATTCCTGATAACTTTTAAGTTTCCTGGTCTTCTATCTCACGTGTTGCTCTCTTGTCTTAATCTGTGTACACGTTTTTACCACTGTCACGAGCTTCATTTTTACCTAAACTCTTCTCCAACAACATCAGAGTCAGAGCTATCTCTATCACTGCCAATATCTAGTGACAGTGATACTGCAGTAGCAAGGCAGTAGCTTTTAACTTTGATTATTTAACGATATTTTTGTTCATTTTATATAACTCTGTTCTTGCGCTACTCCCAACAGCATGTTGAGCTGTCTATCACAGCCTGTATATGTGTACTGTGCATTGCATCATTCACGAATGACTTTCAGTCTGCACTGTTATTCAATTATCATCCAATACATATTTAAATATGCCAACTTTTTTGTCGACAAACTTAATATTATGTGTTTCAGCATACTGTAGGGAGACAGCGAGAAAACGCATTTGATATATCACATAGAAAATATTGAAAAAAATAAACAATTGCAGCTTCTACGCTGTTACTAGGCCCACTTGTTTGGGTATTTTTACGAAAAACCATACCTGTTTAGATTTTTTCGAGATAAAAGTCACATGATAAAATGTGACAGAATACGTCTAGATTTTGTTTGATTATAATAATATTAGAACAATCTGATGAAATTTGAGCGTTATAATTTTTCATTGAATTACCTGACAAACCTTGGAATTGGAAAACAGGAAGGTAAAAGGGAACTGAAATTTTTCAGGTGTCTTTCTATAGGGGGTGCAAAATTGTCAAGTCCCCCTTTCCACTACCCACAAAATTTTCGAACCCCCCTGAATTCCTCCAGTACCCCCCTCCCCTACCGTTTTGTGTGAACGCAGCCTTAGTCTAATTCGTTGGAACATATAATAGTAACAGAACGCCACGACCTCAGAGCGTGATGTATGGGATATAGAAGTCATTTCCACTTGCTCGCGTAAGCCAACTGCAGAGTATCACCCCATCACACGTGAAAATAATTTCTGCATCCCAAGATCATGAGATGCGGTAAACGCTTTAGGTTACAATATATATCGAAGGAATTCTATAGTAACATCATCATTTTAAATTTCTTGTCATAATTATTGTAGCTTTCGATGGTTATGAATCGGGTACCTCTCATTGTGCGCCAGCACCATGCTGGACTTTATAACGGTAGAGGGTATTAATCAACAAAAAAAAGGGAAAAAAAAGACAAACGGATTTGCATGATAACATATCTCCAAAGTTTGACAGCATATTGAGATTACTCTTTGTACGACAATTACGATTCCCAATAAAGCAAAACAAATTTTCAAAAATTTCTTTATAAATACAATACTAACGTTCATCTCTAACGGGGAAAACAATGCATACCTAGCAAAGCCACTGTAACGACATTCGAAACACAGTGATTATGTAATGACCAAGATATTCCACAATGCATGCCATATATCATTGACGTACTAGCTCTGCTCCTGGCTCCATGATCGTAGCGAGCGACTGACCATGGAGATAGAAGAGAACCTATTTACTTCCATCAACCAACGTACGCGTGACCTAAAAATCAAACCACCGAGGTTACTACTTGCACTTACTTAATGTTATTATCTGTCACGATATTAACCTATGCACGATTGTCAGCTATCAGCTCGTCAGTCAATCTGAGTCAAGAGTAAGCGGCAATGACTACGCCATAGTCATTATAGAATGGTGGTAAAACGCACTAGGGAAACATAAGTTTTTGTTTTGTAGGTTAAGAGACAATAACGAAAACATCACAGACAAAAAGTGGACGTCATTTTCGTTTCAGGGGGAATCTATTAGACGTCGTGATGCCAAATGGTCACTCAAATGGTCACTCAGCTTCGGATAAATATCACACCCAATCTAAGCTTACAATATGAAATATTGCCTTGAAAAATGTCAGGCGGCAATACGTTTCTTGTATACATATGTATGCAAAACTATATTTTGGGCAAAGGTTCCCTGTTGGAGTATTGCAAAAAGCAGTCTCAAATAATTTGATAACAATTAAGTAAATCCAAACCATAAACTTTGATATGTTCTTGTTTTATTTTGTACTTGCTTTTAGGACGATGGTAATGATGAGCCGTCAAACTTTAGCGCAGTGCGTGAAAGATTCGAGAGCATGAGGCTAAGCTACCTACAAAATGTGTTTCAAAGTTTACAAGAGACCAATGGAGAAAGCAGAGGTATGACTGACAGCATCTTAACATAATGAAGTGGTATATTGGCATACATTTTCTTCAAGAAATCAGTAGTGGCTCCATGAAGTCACTGATTAAAATGCTCAGCGTATTATTGTTGGGAACTGAAGTGATAGATATATATATATATATATATATATATATATATATATATATATATATATATATATATATATATATATATATAAAATATATATATTATATATAAACATTATCTGTTCATATATATATATATATATATATATATATATATATATATATATATATATATATATATATATTATAAATATATATACGTCAGCTACAATTGTTGCTTGTTTCATTCATCCTGAAATCCTCAGCCAGATCTGAAAGGTTGAGAAGGAAACTTAACAGTTATTACAATTATTATTTCTCTACAATTGTATATGTGTTTGTGTGTGTCTAATTGCGTGTCTGTGTCTGTGTCTGTGTATTGGATATCTACCTAGCTCGCCAACAATGGTGCATGTTTAGAGACTAAAATTTATGGTCTATCTATCTATCTATCTATCTATCTATCTATCTATCTATCTATCTATCTATCTATCTATCTATCTATCTATCTATCTTTCTATCTATCTTTCTATCTATCTATCTATCTATCTATCTTTACATATATATATATATATATATATATATATATATATATATATATATATATATATATATATATGTCCCTGCATTTTAACTATACCACTTCCGGTCATTTTGCTCTGCATGTGTGAGATAAATAAGCACCAAAACAATGATGAGATGGAGTAAAAGGCCAAGTATCCGTGACATTTTTATTAAACGTGAAAAGTCTGTAAAGCTTGAAAAATTCCTCACCAGTTTTCTGGAATTGAGAGAAAACAACAAAGCAACCCCAAACAAAGGAGGTCACAGGTCAAAGGGTAACTGGCAAAAAAGCATTTGAAACCAGTGAAACACTGAGGAAAAGGTACAATAAAAAATATTAATCTACCACAAAGGTGTGGTGGGCCTCAAAAACTCCACAAGCCACACTACTATGTGGCGGCCCCACCAAAAAATGACTAGAAGCAAACTTAAGGTAAAACCTTGTGAAATTACAAAACTAGTGAACGCTATTCATTAAAACGTAACTTGTTTGGTTAAAAACAACCATTATGTTGAAATTTCAAATATGGTGGCCCTCGCCTGATTTATATGAGGGAATGAACAAACCCGGAATTGCATCCCAACAAAGCGGCCTATATATGAGCGCAGAGCACCATTTTCCGTCTGTATCTGTACAACAAGCTACCAAGCTGGTCGTTGCCTGATTTTCATATACCTCTTAAATGCATCGGAGTTCCATCTGCCTAACACACGGATGTGTGTCAGACAATCCGTGGTTGCTCCTATCCGAAAATCGTGTCCCTTAACCCTGCGTACACCAAAGCCGCAAAAAACGAGAGAACATCTAAGCTGTGCGGTGAAATATCAAACGCCCCTGGAAAGCAAAATAGTGGGCCAGGCTCCACTCCCCTCAAACGGCAAAAATTCGAGAGCATGAGGCTAAGCTACCTACAAAATGTGTCTCAAAGTTTACAAGAGACCAATGGAGAAAGCAGAGGTATGACTGACAGCATCTTAACATAATGAAGTGGTATATTGGCATACATTCTGATACACTCCTCACGAATCATGCTCTACGCAAGGGAAGACCTTCACTAAGTCAATTAAAACTAAGGAAATAAATAAATACATAAATAAGTAATACGTGATAAGGTACGCCAAAACAAAAATTATAACTAATGGTAAAACTACTCTGCCATGACAAGGTATGTCAGTGTTAGAGCGTACAAAAACAATTATAAATAACATAAATATGTATCTACCCAAGGCTGTAAAGTGTAAACGAATTGTACAGAAATTGGAAACTCCGACACCACTGAGAACTGCCCCCCCCCCGCCCGAAAGCTCCTGTAATACCTGTACTCGCTAAGGGCGCTAAAATGGACACCATCAGCGCAAAAATTCTGTGCAGACTTGCTAAACACACGCTTGTGTTTCCAGAAAGGCCCAAAAGCCAAGCCTTCTAACTTTACCTCTAAGAAAGTGTTCAACCATGAGACACGCTCGTTAAAACGGCTACGTAACTACATGATGTGACGCGCGGGAATATCTGACATACAAAAATAAACTTGACGTCCATGTGATCGTGCAAATGCTGCACGAAATATATCAGACTTGAACTGACAAAAGCTGCTGAAAGTAATAACAAATTATCAGCACCTAACTTTAAAATAACCACATCTGGGTTAAAACGATGAACGACATGTAAATCAAAACGTCGCACTTTATTCACCGTATGGCCTCCGATGCCGTGTAGTTGTATTTCTGCAGAACTATTCATGTTGAATGACTGCGGCATAGACACCTTTAACCTCGCCACGAAAGAATGACCAAAAATCAAAACCTTTGCTTCATGCTGACAAAACGTGTGAATGGATGCCGGGAACCCTTACAAGGGTAAAACCCACAAGACGAAAAGAGAGCTTGCCTTAAAACTGTAGAAAGGATGATAAAATTGTTGGAAAAACCAACCTGCCAGCTGCCGGTTTGACGTTGTGATTGAAGAGAGGAAAAATAAAGTGTGACACCCCTCTAAGGCACAAATGAATGAAACTCTATTCACCGTAGATGGCGGTCTTCACCTGAAAATATAAAAACTACAACTGCATATGTATATAAATCCGATTATCTGTCTATAAATTTCTATAAACGTGGATCTATCTATCTATCTATCAATCTATCAATCTATCTATCTATCTATCTATCTATTGTATTTACACTTTTTATACACTGTATAAAGATACAAATGAATAAAAAGAATAATTTTACCTTGGTTACTTTGATGTCGTCATGACACCAAATGGTGAATTTAAAGGAAATGTTCGCAATCTTGAATTGAAGTCAATGAAAGCATTTTTCAGCCTTCCTTAGGGCCTTCAAATAGTTCACTTTCTGTAAAAGTTACCTGATCACTCTTTGATATTTTAATTGTACTTAGTATGACATATAACTGCGAAATATGGGGACTTGAAATTAATGACAAGTGTAACTTTCTTAATGATGTTAGTATCTCTTATTTATCCCTGGAGTCTGTAAACATGCACCGGCTGATGGTGTTTTTGGAGAGCTAGGTAGATATCCAATTCACTTTATGGTGATAAAGCACATGCTCAAATACTGGCATGGATTGGTTTTATCAGATGACATCATACTGAGGTGTGCTTATACATCCTCTAGGTTGAATTCAAATTGGTTTGATTATATACAATGGATATTTAACTCGTACAGTGGGAGTTATATATGGACTTCTATTTGCAATATCAATTCAACAATTAATTATGTATATGATATTTTATATGAAATTTATGAATAAACATGGCTGAGAAATATGCATAACTTGAATGATACAAGAAAGGGTGGAATACAGAGGAATAAGCTCCGAACTTATTACAGGCTATTTAAGGCAGATTTTGAATTAACGCGATTGGAACTAATTTGGGATAATTGGATTTTTATATTTTTCAATTTTTTCAAACGTTCTGAGTGCCCTATAGATGGATGTTGCTATATTACAAATTACTCATAAAAAACAAGTGTATCATGTAAAAGGAAAAACAGATGAGCTTACATTTGCAGATTACACAGATATTTATCCAGCATCCAATTAAATTAGTTCCAATCGAGTTAATTTGAAAGATACTAGTTAGATATAAGATCTTTTACCTATAGGAAGTGGCTAACAAAACTAAGAATTTCTTATCACGACCTTCAAATAGAATTAGCGACAAGGTCAATTCCAAAAGTTCCTGTAAATGAAAGATTCTGCAAGCAATGTTAGTCTTTAGTTGAGGATGAATGTCACTTTGTCACAGAATGCCCAAAATACAGAACCTATCGAGACATTATTTTCATCCATAAGTTTGTATAATCCTTGCTTTCTTGATTTGAATGACAGAAAAAAGTCCATGTATATCTTAACTGACAACAATATACTACCTCATGTGAAATATTTCTTTCTCGTACTTTAGTTCCTCCCCCAGCAGCAGCTTCATCCAGTATTTTCAGAAGTTTCCATCTTTGGGTTTTTTGCTTTACCGCACTCGCTGATTGTGTTGTTGATCAAAGTAAAAGTAAATAATATTTTGAATGTAATTGATCGTGTTTGTTTTGTTGTTGGCAGAAGGTGATCCAGCAATACATACTGACGGAGCCAATTACACAGACCAGTCTCCAACGTATACTGAGAGAATCAAATTACGAGTCGGTGTGTTAGCTAACCTGAACATGGCGCAATGGCAGAGATGTGTGGATCGATTACGACAACGCTACCCCGATGTAACTGTTGATATCGAAGCACAAACTGAAGAGGTACTGGTGGTAGGAACTTTAGACTTACAATCGCTAAAAGCCTGTGTAGAGGAGGTCAGAGAATTTACAGACTTTACATGTGTCACGGAAGAATTCATTGAAACGGATGCCAGCAGAGCAAGGTATATCGCATTATCGAAGGCAGACATCATCGGAAGCATTGATCATGGTGGCGCTATAACAGAGAACTCCATCAAGTGCAAACGAGGGCCCATTGCAGGCGTCCTTGTAACGGCACCTTCCATTTACGCAGCTAAACTGGCAAGAACGGTGAAGAGGAAACTTCAAAATATCCTCAAACTTGAACAAACAGTAGATGAACCAGGTATAAAAGAGCTGCTTTGTTTTCACAAAGGTGACAATTATCCTTTACGTCGCATAGAGAAGAAGGTTAGGTGCATAATAGAAGTCACTAAGTCATCCTCGGGTGGGAAAGATAATTTGGGAAGACAAAGAATAGGAAGTGCAGCTTCTGTGATCAATCAGCCTCAAGTTAAATGGTCTTGCTCCATAGAGGGGGGTGTTGTTGTAAAAGTGCGTCACGGTGACATTACCAAGCTGTCAGTCGATGCCATCGTCAATGTAACAGACGAGACACTTAGTTATCATGTTGGAGTAGCGAAGGCCATCGTCGATGCCGGTAGGTCAATTGTCATTGTTAGTTATATTTCACATGGCAAAATCGTACAGTACTGATAGCTTTTGCAAACCACAAGTAGATTTTTTCAATTCTCATTTCATTTTATGATTCAGTAATTATAGTAAATAATTTTACTACGAGTTCAAATGTCTTTCGCCATAAAATCTAGACAAAATTTCACGCACATTTTTGACTTGTAAAATACATCTAAGTGGTTTACAAAGACTAAATTCTTTATGCGTTTAATAACGATCTTCCGCAACATTAGCTGATATTCTTTGAAACAAACTCTCTAACTGGAAGTGCTAAACATTGACAATATTTGATTGTGCATTTCAAAATTGGGAGCAAAGAGATCATCATGTGATAGAACTTCAACTAGAGTATTTTCAAGCCAATACTTATCACGTCATTTCGATTGGCAATAGTCGTTACTTTAAAAATATTTTATAGCTGAAATGATGTAAGGCAAATAAATGTTGATTTTTTTACAATTTTTTCCCGTCACAGGTGGAAGGGAAATAAAACAAGAGATCAGCAAACTACTACAAATTGGCAGAGAAAGCTTACATGAAGGTTTTGTCCAAGCAACAAGCCCTGGAAATCTGCGATGCGAGACAGTAATCCATGTTGTTTGTCCCTTGTGGCGTAAAGATGAGCGATGCATCGAACTGCTTAGACAGACGGTGAATACAATCCTCGAAGTAGCAGATACACAACGATGTAAATCAGTTGCCATGCCTGCCATACGTGCCAGGGCGTCCTGCTTTCCTATGGATCTCTGTGCAGATATAATGATTGAAACAATGGTACTTTATTTCTTGACACAGGAGCCTGTATATCTGAAGGAAGTGTGTCTGCTGGATATATCGAACACGGCATGTCAGGAATTTTACTGTGCCCTGAGCCATCAGTTTGGCAAAGATAACGTAGTTTGTCACAGAAATTCAGCATCTGATAAAGGTTAGTAGTTGTAACACGATTGGAACTAATTTGGGTTAATTGGATGGTGAATAATGCCGATTGAATCTACAATTGTAATCTCATCTGCTTTTCTTTTCACATTACACACTTGTTTTTATGATTAATTTGTATTAGTGCATTATTCAACTATCTGGCACCTAAGACTTCTGAGAAATTTTAAAAATATGAAAATCCAATTATCCCAAATTAGTTCCAATCGTGTTTTGTCTGAAAATAGTGGTGAGCCATATGTTCTTGTAACATTTCAGAACATGATTTCGATATAATGTTATATGATTACATAACAACAATACATTACCTAACATAAGCAATTGGTACACAGCGTGTTTCTGACAAGTTTCCTCCACAAACGCATTCACTGGCGCCCGTCGACGTGCATTTATGCCGTGAACTTAACTAAAAATAAACATTGGTGAGGTGGCATCCGCAGATGTTACAGAGGAAAGAAAAAATCTGAGATTCGGCGACCTATGTTAAGTCAGTCATGAATATAAGTAAAATAAGACTTAGTTTACAAAACTGTTTTACACTTTCTTTGTTGTTTTGACACTCTAAAGCTTCGCTCCGTCTTTCACCTATATTTTACTGGCTTGCAATTGAATATGCCAGTGGGTCCAGAAATGCTTTGCTTTGTTGGTTGTTGTTGTTGTTGTTGTTGTTGTTGTTGTTGTTGTTGTTTTTGGACTATTAGGCTTGACGCCTTCCTCAGCTCTGTTTACTAGGCCCATATCACATGCGACTTCTCGTCCGAGTAGTTTTTTACATGGTCACAATCAATTACGTAGACTTGATAAGATAGTTCGGCCTGTGCGTCATGTCGGCAATGAGCATTTCAGCCTTCCTCACGGGCTGATAAGATTAGTGCTAGTGGAGTTTCAAAATATCGCACTTCACAATGTGTTTTAGTGTGCTCTCTCGGAGGTAACCCTACTGTCGGTTCGACTTTCCAGTTAATCTTCAAATTTACCTCCCAGTCACCCTGAATTTTTCAAGAACGCTCGAAACTTTGAGGTAAAAGTGATTGTTTTACTTACCCAACTTTATAAAATCATATTGCGACACTTGATCTATGTGACAAATTAAATTGCCTCTGCAGATGGCTGCAAAGTGTCCTGTTTTGTTTTATTTATTTATTACACTCAGTGACTGCTTTCTTTTGGCTGGGCAATCACCCTTCACATGTTTACGGCCACGCCTAGTGAAGGCACCTCAGGAATTTCACAAGCGGGTACACCACGCTCTAATTTTCTTTCGCTGCTATACTTGATAGGTCACTATTTCAGAATACATTGCCATTTGGAGTCTTTTCTACCGTTATTTGATGTTCAAACTAAAAAGTTTTGTAACAATTCTTTATCCTGAATACGAACGATTTGTTGATCTCTGATGTATTCATCCCTTTCGCCGTGCTCACATTTGTTAACTCTACGGTAAAGATGCTTTTACTGTTTCCCCTGTTTTGAATGCGATGGCGGAAACGCGTCCTTTCAGGGACGACATTATTTCAGGATGTGTTGTTTGATAGCGTGACATAGCAAAGCTGAGTGGCGAATGTCTTATTATTAATAGCAAAATAGCATTTATACATTTTAGGGCCACAGATAGGTTGTCCCTACTCTTTATGAATTTTTGCCGGTGATGTTTTCTGTGAGGGAAGCAAGACGAAATAAAAAGTGGAGATTCAAATATAAATATTCTGCAAGCTATCTGTAATGTTTAAGTCAAAGATATATAATAAATAGGTTACAAGCAAAGACCCCTCTTACTTACATGTATATTAGTTTAAGCCTCCATGTCAATTGAGCTGCGACACACACGAGGCGTGTCTTTAGGCAACACTGGGACACGCAACAAGTGATATCTGATGTTTGGCTTTCATTTATTTTCCACACAAACTTTCAAAAATCAAACTTCTGTCTCTAACAAGATTTCTAATACCATTTTTATCAATTATTTCACTCGATGTGAAATGGGTGTTTGCGATGATATCTCATGGCCGGTGTACTTAAGTATAAGGGGCCATTGATAATTAAAGCATGCGCAAGGAAAACGAAACTAAGTGAGTTTGCTCTAACCCCCCCCCCCCTTTACGAAAATTTTGAAGTATGAAAATCTAGCCAAGGCTCATTCTGTATCATACCTACAATCAGTAATTACGTGGCTATGAATATGCGGTGTTTCAATCGGATTTGAACCCGCAACATACAGCATCCAGTCACCTGGTGGAGAAGCAACAGTGGACAGAAATTTTCGGCAAAATCACGCATCACACATACCCTCCCACCACCATTGGCATACTCCCTCTAAAATCAATTTTTGTTCTGCACCAACTCGACAATAACGCAATGTATCCAAAACGGTTACGTTGTTGAACCACAAGTATGTCAAAAGGATGATGTAGCGCAGATGCCGCACTGACCTGGTAAACGCCAAACCGTATAGTGCGATATTTTGCGATACAGTAAAAAGTGGAGCGAGATGTTGCAACATTAAAGTTTTTTTTGCGCACGGTAATCGACATACAGCCAAACCCCCTTCCCCTAAACGTGGAAGCTACGATTGTCGTGCGCGTGTTTTAATTATCCACACACCTAACGCAACGCCAAAAATCATCAATTGAGTTCAACCTTCGTCATATTTTTTTGTTTTCAAGAATTTATTTGTCTATCACGCAGGAAACGCTGCATCAAACCTGTTCTGTACAGGCCGAAGACCGAATGCGGAAAAGCGAATGTCAAGAATTTCATGCTCAGGCTGGGATCACGAAGAACCAGTCAAATTAAGATCACAGAGCAAGGGTAATGTGAAAATACTTTGTATGCACGTGCAATCACTATACTAGCTTGTACACACGCAAACACACAGTCACACGCAATTTTCCTCCATTTTGATCCTTGCTATCAAATCGACTTTATAATTGACACTTAAATGGGGGAACGGGAATTAAGAGGCGCTGCGGAATTGTACCGGGACCACATGGCTCGTTGCAAATGACTGCGTTGATACTTGGCTGATTGCCACAATGTTCGGTTGGAAAAACATAACTGTGAAAACAATGAATATTTCAGTGTTGTAGCTTTAGCCTTTTTTGGCTGCTGATAAAAACAAACTAGTTGAACATTGGCAACGACTATATAGAAATGATTATCCACAGGTCACGCTAAGATTCATAACAAGCCCTTTCGCATTCTCTCTCTCTCTCTCTCTCTCTCTCTCTCTCTGGTCACAGAACATCTTCGTGAGAAATTACATTGCATTTTATACAGTAACACAAATTACTTTACGTACAGAATTCTGTCTGTCTTACAATTGTAGGATAAATGAAATTCATTCGTACTTGAAGAACATCATTGCACCTTGCTTCCACTGACACAAATCAGTGCATATGTATGCGCGAATATTGCACTGGTATTTGCTTATTTGTTTGTGTGTCTGTCTGTGCCTGTTTTGCCTGGTTCGATTTTTGCATAAGTGAAAGCCTATTTTTTTTCTTCATATACCATATAGAAGAGATAACGAGCACAAACGAACCTGTTGTTATTAAAATTTATGGTGAAACGCAGAGTAACATCGATAACGCCAAAACTGAAATAAAGAAATATATCGACGAGAAAATCACTACCATGGTAAGTGTGTCAAAAGATCACCCTTTATACATCATGCTTTGATATTCGAAAGAGCGTGACTGCGTTGCAGACAAGTGATTCCAATGCAGCGGCCGTACACCTCCGAGTAGCAGGCAAAAGGGTCACGCCCGCTACCCGACGCAGCCACACGAGGAAGGAACATGGGGATTACAAAAAGACCTAATTCAATGTCTATTGGCCTTTCAGGCATGATATTTAAACTTATGCAAGGGGAGCAGCAGACAACTTGAAAATAATTCATGCGCTCGAGTTATCTAATCACAGCCTATATGACTGTGCGCACATGTTTGCAGCTGTGTCGCTGTTCACTTCGAGGACACTGAAGCTATTCTTTGGGACAATGGCAACTCTCGTTTAAGATCTTCCTTGCAAATCGAGGCAGTTATTTGGTCCATACTAAATGATATCGATAGATATGTGAGACAAGGAAAGTAACGCATGGTAGTTATGTTGACATTTAGGATGACGTCAAGACACATTACATTCAGCCTAGAAAGGGCTGCTATATTTTTCAATTTTAGAAGATCATTCAAAGAACAATGCCTTACAAAGTTTGCGTTTCATTTCATAGTAATCAACATTATATATTACAAAAATGTGAAAGTGTTTGATATTTAATGAAAAAAGAATTTGCTTATTAATAAATATAATGAAGGACGAATGTCGGTACGTGCGTCTTGAAACATGAAAGGTTATGTATCAGGAAATGAATAATATGCATGCACCTTGCAATATATTTAACCTTTAAGTTAAATAAAACTCCTGCAAATTATTGTTGCTATTAGGTAATAGAATAACATTACTTCTGATGCCTCTGAAATCCATACAGGTATCGTCGCTGCTGCCAGAATTGATAAATACTTGCCGCTCCCTCGGCTTGACTTGTGGACTGGTAAAAAAAAACTTATCCCGTCAAAAAGAGAAATATTTTTTTCAATATAAATTTGAAATTATTTCAGTAAAATCGCTTTTAATATCTCTTTCGGTATCAATTCAGTTTTTTTTACAAACAAATGCTTTTCATTTGATATATCTACTTGATATGTTTAAAGAGATTAACAATGAATTTTCAATCTTATATCTGATTAATGCCATTAGGTACCCGAGCGGATTATGCAAATTAGGAGGTTACGGCCCTATTTTGCAGCTCGACATCGTCAATTATCCTAAACTATACCACAGTTTATGAAATAACTAAGCGCTTTTATGAGAACATGTCTTCCGTATTGGGCAAGTTGAAAGGCAATGGAGTAAAAATCCACGTGTAGTGAATAGATTGATCTTTATGGCAAAACGTGCGAACTATGATAGACTCTGTAATGAGACACCTGCATTCCATCATAAAACTCGCATTGAAACAGCAAATCAAAGGAAACTATTTAGCATCATTTACGATTTAATGGGTGATAAGAAATCCTCTGCTTCAATTTTACCTATTTATGACGACAAAGCTCAATTATTCAGTATTTCTCGGACTTCTTTTCAAAAAATATCTTGTCTTCAGAACCGATTTCCAAGTTTTGTTTGTTTCTTTTTACTTGTGAAAAGGTCACGGAATCAGTACCATGTTCCTTAACAAAGTTCACTTCTGTCACCAAAGCAAGTCTTGCTGTAATTATTTATTCCATGAACTCAAATCATGTGCACTTAACCTAATTCCGACTAAACTTTTGAAATTGTGTCTCCCATAGTGTAACAGATTTATCAAGTTAAAATTATGTTTACTTCATTTTATTCGAGTACAGTTCCTAAAATGGATAGGCGAGCTCTAGTTCAGCCATTATTGAAAAAGGCCAGCCTCGACTTCCATGTTTTATCGAATTATAGACATGTTTCTAATATTTTATTTGAGCACACGTCTTTTAGAGAGATGTGTACTTTAGTCAGAATTTCTTGTATTCTAAATATCAATCGACCTATAGACATTATCATAGCACCGAAAGTGCTTTATTTAGAGTTCAAAATGACATTTTACGTGCGCTTGACAGTCATAAAGAAGTCGTTCTCCCATTGCTTGGTTTGACCTCAACATTCGACACAATCAATCCCAAGGTATTGTTGCATCGTTTAGAACACAGGTTTGGCATTACGGGAAAGGCAGTTGCCTGGTTTGAATCGTATTTATCTGAAAGAATTCAGTCTGTATGTATTGATGATGTATTGTCAGAACCAAGTGATCTTGATTGTGGTGTTCCTCAGGGAAGTGGACTGGGCCCGATACTTTTTACGCTGTATGCGGCACCATTAGAGGACATAATAATTGAAAATGCTCTCGATCTAATGTTATTTGCCGATGACACGTATACGCAGCTGTATCTGACGTGTAAGCTTACGCTATTGACTCGTCATTCATGGTTGAACATTGCATTGATGATATTCGCCAATGGATGATTGATAATCGTTTGGCTTTGAATGATGCCAAACAGAAGTCACTGTGATTCACTTTCGTTCAAAGTTCAAGAAAACTGTTGATCTACCATCTCTTCGAGTTGGAACCATTTATGTTACCATGTCTAAATCCGTTCGTGATCTTTGTACTTAAATTGCTGTGCAGATATGACTACTCAATATATTTTGAAATTATATCAGTCTCCGTCATTTGCTCTCCATAGAATTGGTCGAATTAGAAATGTATTAGATCACACAAACACTGAAAGACTTCTCCACGCCTTTGTAACATCGCGGCTCGATTACTGCAATGGTTTGCTGTTCGGTATCGATAATAAGCAAATCCATAAACTCCAGTTACTACAAAATTCTGCTGCCCGTCTTGTCACACGTACAAAATTGCATGAACACATCACACCTGTAAGGCAGGAGCTACACTGGCTTTCAATTCATGCCAGAATTGACTTCAAAATTCTTCTTTTTGTTTATAAAATCTTGCACAATCGGGCATCTGCTTATCTTTCTGACCTGGTGACAGTACTCGTTCCTAAACGGTGACACGTTCAGCGTTCGCAACCGTTTTGGAGCCAGTGAACTGGAAACAGAAACACTTTGGCAATCGTTCTTTCTCGAACTATGCTCCAACACTATGGAATGTCTTACCAAATTAAAGGAAATTAGGTTGTCACCATCTGTTGCTTCTTTTAAAACTTCTCTTAATACATACCTTTTCAGAAAGCATTGCGAATAATAAATCGCCGGTTCGTTGTTCTTGTCCATTCGTATTTTAAATTTTTAGCATCCAGCGTTGTCGAATGTGTCTTTTGTATCAGTGCATTTTTATAATCATTGTATTTGTATGATCTTTGTATTTTGATATTTTGACGGAAATCGCTCTAGAAAAATAAATTATTATTATTATTATTATTATTATTATTATTATTATTATTATTATTAAGTAAAGATAATGAGTTTCCAAATGACGTATGATATGCCTGTATGTGAGGTGAGTCTGCCGCCTGCCTTTTGGTAGTGCTCTACGTGTGAAGGTACTGGGTTCGAGCCCCGGCAGTGGTATTGTTATACGAAAAATAGTATAATTGTTAAATAACTCTTTCTCTCCCTGCAGTAAAATATAATTATTTATCACACATCAACTTAAAAATAGGTCTTTGCGCTATAACATTTACAATGGCATTGTGTGAAATAAGAGCCAGCAATATCTATTTAACAAGCAAGAACTCATACTTTTCGCCCTCTAGTCTTGGAAATGTGACAAAGGTATTCCTGATGAACAGCGATGTTTGATAGACGAAATGAGATTATGTGCAATTCTAACTCTATGTAACTCTATTTTAATCGTTTTCCTTTCAGACATTGCGACACAGTATTATTGAGAATCTGACAAAAGATGAAATAGAAGAGCTCCAAATAGTATTGGATAGCCTACAGGTGAGCGTTTTTTACTCATTTTGTACATGGAGGGGGCTTCGTCAATATGATGTGGTACCATTATTTATCACAGTACATTATCCCAAATTCTTTTTGTAATCATTGTTCACATCTAAATTACGCATTCTTTCAGTTTGTTAGCTTTAAAAGGAAGATTTTGTTATAGCTGACGTTCAGTTTTATTTACTGATATTTATAGGTTAAGATTACACGCACGACTGAGCACGGAAAGTTTATTCTGCAGTTGAAAGGCTTTAACAATAATGTTATAGAAGCTACAGAAAAGCTCGGGCGTCTTCTAGATGACGTTCAGGAAAAAGAAAGGGAACTTCAGAGGAAAATTCACCAAGCAAAAGACGTAGCATGGTTGTACTGGAGTGAAGAGGAATTTGTTATTTACGATGACATTACCAACGCCATTATTGAAGATGCCTACATCAAGAGGCTGGCAGAAGTGCAGTATCCTACTACGCAATCTAAGTACAAAATAATCTTTGAAGAAAGTATAGAGATCAACTTAAAGACAGGCGTCAACGTTCCCATCCGTAGAGAAACATCAAAAGGTGTGGTTTTAAATAAAGCCTTCTCGATCTTCTTTCGTGTGAGTGATTATTTTTTCAACGAACACTGCATGCGGGTACCTTGTTCATTGTTTTGCATTTTCGGTAGTCCTCTATATTCGTATCCTTTCACACGAGGTTAGATTAACTTAAACAGTCAAAATGATCCGATTATGTTTTGTAAAGAATTCTTTTTGCTTCTCAGGACAAAGATATGTAGTCACTACTCTACTCGGTATAAGTGTGTGATATCATAAATTTAAAAAGGAAAGTTCATTGCTATGATAGAGTAGAAAAAGGACGAATAACCATGTCCTGTGGAACTTACATCCGGTTTATATGTTGCCAAATATGCCGTGCGCCCCGCAACACTCTATTTTACCGTTAAGTGACACATTATCAATGTTGGAAAACATATTTCGATACCTGAAAAGAAAGACAAACTATCCCATGGGGCAATGACTATACCATCTAAGAGATGTTAATCTAAATTCTCACAGGCATTTGCTTACCTCGCACATGGGTAAACATGGAAAGCGACAAATTGAAAGCTGTTGAAGTCGTCATCGGTAGCAGGGAATATGACAGTGTTTGTGATAAATTCCATGAGTCTGGTGTGAATGCCGAAGTACGAAAGGTACGAAAATATAAGTTTTGTTGCATGCCGTCTCTCTTTCGTAGTAGATGCGATGCGCTTTGATTACGGTTTACAGAGAAGGGTTGCAATTCACCGACATTTTGCTGAATGAGATCTCATGCCAAATAGCTGGGAGAACTAGCCTAGGAAGGAGTTTTAACCTTCATTCGTGTCAGTCATCGCACATGCACAGTATCGATGACTTATAGTTTGTAAATTAGTCTCCGTGCGACATAGCGTGACCCGTTTCTCTAATACATGTAAAGCAATTATCAACTTTTTCAACAATACACTCCAATATGGTAACATTACGGCCATTTTGTGAATTCTCCCCGTATCTAGTGGCATTATGACGCCTGCTTGCCGATTTTTCACGAGATTATCAACTAAGACTGCTTGTTGGCCTGTTTGTTACTGTGTTTTCAGCTCCAGACCTTCAGGCGGACTCCAACTCCCTGAATAACACTTAACAAATAATACGCTATGAAAGGAAATTGGCGTCTGCGGACGCTATATCCACGTACCCGAAATCGTTGCTCGTTAAACATAGTGGACTACTTAAACATAGTTGACTACTCTTATTGAAATGTTACAGTATCTTTATCCTGGAGCTGTCTTCTCATTTCAGTTTCCATTTATACATGTCTCGGAGTAACAAATCTTGCAGTCCTTGAAAACACTCAAATATGTTTCACTATGTTTGTGCAAAAGCCATTTTGTATGAAGCATGAATAATGCAATGTATGATTAAACCCATTTTTAATCAACAGCAATCATCATTAACACGAAATTGAACGTTTCCTTCCTCAGATCGAGCGTATTCAGAACCCGGATCTTTACAAGTCGTATGTGGTACAAAGAGATTCTGTAATGGAAAGACGCAAAGATCAAGGAAATGAATTTCCTGTTGAACGTTGCTTGTACCATGGAACAGGAGCCGACAGTTGCAGCAATATAAATGCCAACGGTTTCAATCGAAGCTATGCAGGCAAACATGGTAAGAACTGTAAATATTGCATACAATTCTGGTAACACTAAATATGTTAAATTACAACGGCGGTCACTTGACTGCCTTCTATAAAAACGGTGTATTTTATGGTTGACATTTGCAACATCATTGGAGTATGTTGGCAAAAATGAAAGACATGTATTTAACTTTTTAAGAGAGTCTACTACCAAAAATGTAGTATATAAAGTGTATAACATAGTTTTTCAAAGACACAATTCAAACCAAAACTATTTTCTATCAATTATTTTAAGGAGGGAGAGAGAGAGAGAGAGAGAGAGAGAGAGAGAGAGAGAGAAGACAGACACAGAGAGAAAGGTCTATGTCACAAGAACAAGGAAAATGCGTGTGTTCTGATTGATATCAGACTTCTAGTTATCAACTTCAAATGTTACATTTGTCATCTTATTAAGGCGTTTCGTATGGAGATGGATGCTATTTTGCCGTTCATGCCAGGTACTCAGCAGAGTACACCGAGCCAGACTCTCTTGGGAATCGTTACATCTACCAATGCCGAGTCATCTCCGGACTGTACACAAATGGTAAAAAGGGCATGAAGGAACCTCCCCCAATACATCCCACTAAAGATGAAACCGATCTCTTCGATTGCGTTGTAGATGACATTCACAACCCAAAAATTTTCGTCGTCTTCAGAGATGCTAGGGCGTATCCCGACTACCTTATAACTTATTCACGCGAAGACGAAAGATCGGAATGTCGGTATAGGTACTATCGACCGAGGACACGTCCTAAGATAAGCAGAGGAAGAACCAACGTAAAATCTTTACCCTGAGATGGAAGGATTTCAAATTGATTTATTAATACTATTTGAAGCTATTCCTTATTATATGCCCTGTGAGCAGATGCTAATATCCCGTTGATAACATTATAATTTTTCATTTTACAATCCCTAAGTAATTTTTAAGATATACATTCTGCTATATAAGACAATAAATTATTAAGATAGCACAAACCATTTAGTTTGGAACGTTATGCAGGGTGAGACGCACTAAATAATATGATACACACTTTCACGTCAGTTAAAAAATTTAAAGGAAATATTCGTACTCAACAAATTAGGCATCTCATTGACCTTTATTTTATACTTAAAGCATTTGTAAACAGTAAGCGCGAACGTATCTCGATGTATCGACACTATTTTGCTCTCATGTCAATTTGATAACATGTTTGTGTCCGTATACCAGATGCCGAAGTGTGTACCCTTGTAAGATTTCTGGCCATTAAGTTTCAGTCGGGAAAAGAATTGTTGTATCCTCTAAGGCAGCCGTTTTGGAACTTGTACAGGTTGCACAGTTTTCACTAAATACATTGTAAAGGAATCACTAAGTATTATTTCGCTACAAGTTAAAAGACGCATAAGGCTTACTATACATAAGCGCGTTGGTGTGCGTATCACCAACACTTTGCATTTCTTGATGTTGAAAATTCACTTTAACAATTGCATGACAAGTAAGTAAGTTGAATGTGATGATTTATGACCTTTCCTTCTGTTGGCACTGTATATTCAAAAAATGTTGTGAATGATGTATTTATAACACAGTGAAATATATATTTATTTTCAGATTTAAATTGATTAAGTTGTGAGGTGTCAATGTCAATACGCGGTTAACCATTTCGTCTTTAACCGTGTGATATTGTCCTCTATCGGAAAGATAATTTTGTTACGATGAAGAGAAAAAAGAAAAATCTTCTAAATTTATCTACACTTTGAACGTTAAATGATGTCAATATGATTGTTCTACTGGTTTAAAATGCAAGGTGATTTTCTGATATATGCAAAATCATACAGTGGCTTTCTGCTGTATTGAATATTTGTTCATATTATACGCTTTTTGAAAACGATATCGTGTCAAGGATAACACAATCGAGTAAATTTTACCTTAACGCACATGGATATCTAACCAATCTTCTCTCAAATTATTGTGCCAAAAATGATGACTGGCTGGTTTACAATAGTTTTTTTTCTCTTTGAAAGGCCTTTAGTTATTTTTCGAGGAAGTTGTCTCCTACTCACCTCTTCCTGAAATTCAAATTTGAAGTAGCTATGGACTGTCACTTACTGTATAAAAAGAGGTGTATTACTGTCGTTGTATCACATGGGGTTTTGCATTCACACTTATATGTCTAATAGTTTCGCATCAATACTATACGAAGGAAACGGATGTTGTCGACTCAGAGATGTGTTCAATCTTAGCACCCGTATTGTTATTTTCACTGAACCAAGTCCTTCAGTTTATGTACAATAGCCATTTTCTCCATACGTTTTTGACTTTTTATTAATTCATGTTATCTGGAGGGGCTCGTCAAAACTGAGCTCATGGTCGTAAGAGACCCATACGACTTATTAATGAAAACACTCTTGCAATGGTACGTTCGCGATCGAAGAAAATAAAGGATGTTTTTCATTACGTAAACCACAAAATTTTAAAGATGTAGCTCAGTTGAAGTTATGCATACAGATATCGCAGATGACATTCATTATTTGTAAACAAGAAGTCGCACAGACACAGTTCTGACGACCCCTCCTTTTCTATACGAATATTCGTTTACTACTATAAGTTATATCTGTAACGTATTCAGATCTTTGTCGTCGGCATTGGCAATATTTTTTTTTACTCCTGTTTTTTACTTTCAGTGAACCAATACTGACATTCTCTTACCTATGAAAATGTCGATTGTAGAACAACTTACTAGTTAAGAAATCTACTTTCATTGTTGATGTAGTTCCTTGATTATTACGTAAGCATAAGTATTAGACGATAAACAGTATCTTTCCTACATATACTTAGAATTGTGCTCTCGTGGAGTAAAATACATTTGAGTTGTAAACAAGACACTTGATGTCTGTAAGAAGTCGAGTCAATTTCGACTGTGGTGGGCCGCGTCTTTGAAGAGAGCTCTTTTATTAGTGCTTTTGCACTTATATAAACAACTAGAGTAAACTCATATGGATGTTATATAACAGAAAGCATGTCAAACAAAACTAGAAATACATAAAAATAGCAGAATTTTAAGGTTCCAAGACAAGAAATTGACCGCTTAATTTAATAATTCTCCGATGATAAATAAGCTCAGAACCCCCGTAAAGTATACACTTTCTGAAAGACTAGACACAGGGAAACATTTTGGTAACCACAGTGTCACCATTGTTCACATAACTATCACATGACAGGTAATTTGCATAACCTTTCATAAATCTGTTTTTCCTATGTTTTGTCTCAAAACTTCAAAATATGTTATGCACACTTGCTGGAATGCAAACTGTCACAACGCTCTTTCAAAGCGTGTCTCATATTTTTATATCTTGTTTATTTTTTGGAGAAAATTTTAAAGACATCAACTACGATTAAATTCACCGCTCTGGAAGTTTTTCTTGCATAAAGTTGTTTAAGAAGGTATTTAAAAAATCTGAGACACACTTTAGAAGATCCTAAGGACAGTTTGCACTCACACAAATATCAGCCACATATCTCAAAGCATTGAAACAAAACATAGGGAAAACCGATTTTTGAAAGGTTATGCAAATTATCTGTCACAGTTATGTAAACAATTTTGACACAATGGTGACTAAAATGTTCCCCTATATCTAGGCTTTTTTAAAATATATAATTTACAGGGGTTCTGAGGTTATTAACCACTAGAGAATTATTAGTTTAATAATGTTAATTTCTTGTCTTCGAACCTTAAATACGCCCATACGGTTAGCTTTGCTGAAAATAATATGGTACGTTTAATGAAAGTCGATCTTGACCTGACAAAAATGCTACACTTTGATTATGGTAGATTGTGGTGTACGCCGGCAACACCTTTGAGCAACAAGAATGCCCGCACGATCCTCATCAACTAATGTGAACAACAACAAGCTGATTTGTTTAAAATTTGGCCTTACACTAGTAAATAATAGCGGCTTCTTTTATCTCAACACATTATAAGCATTAAAATTCAAGGTAGATTTTGACTCTTTGGTATAGAACATTTGATAGTGCAGGATCTCTGTCATCTGAAATTTAATTTACATCTGTAATCTTGTTCATTGTGCCTTGACTATCTCGTTCACAAATGTAACATTTTAGCACATTAATGAAACCCTGAGTCTTGAAGTTACATGCAATTGAAATTGTTCATCTCGTAAAAGCCCGGCCACAGGGCATTTTTTTTCTGTTTGTGACGACGCAGTTGAGGTATTCAACTTTTGTATCAAAATTTGAATATTATTTCAGCCGCCTTGGGAGTAAATTAAGTGTGATCATGCATTGTTAATTGAACAATCCTTTGCTATCGATATTATCATTTGTATTTGACCGTGAGTGACATGTATCCTCAACATGCTAATTTCAGTCTTCTTATTATTTCAGCTGGAAATGTGCAAGAGTCTTGCTAACTTGTTTCTGATTGGCCTAATTCTTTTTTCAAGGCAAAGTGGGAGGGAAGATGTGCTATATTTTAAGTGCCGCAGCCTTTCTCCTTCCAAAGCGATGAATATTTTGCCCGTTTCAGATAAAAATCGGCCCTGTCTTGCTAACAAACGTCGGGGGATGTCGTCGGGGTAAATCAAGATATTCATCAGTTGAAGGTTACAAAAGCTGCACAGTCAGACACAAAACGGGTGGCTAGGGTTTTGATAGATTGGGCTGAAAACAATAATTATAAAAGTGTTCAAGTTTTACAAGACGACAGAGTTCCCATTGATATAAGTGAGGTGGGTATCACCGAAGTAAACGTTTGGCTGTACTGTTTCTTCATTGAAGACCGTAAGAGTAAAGGCGAGAAGTATATACCTAATACCAGCTGGCATGTTGGCTCTTATGCCATTTAAGAGACGATCTCTGGCAAAATGACTTGGATTTTTAGATGAGAATGGCCCGGCTTTCGACACAAGCTAGTGAATTCTGGACGGTGTGGTGAAAAAAGGGGCACGCTGAAGGTTTGGGCAGCAAAGATGGGTCGAAAACTGAAGGACGTGAATTTTAATATATAACTTTGAATATCAAAATTCACTCGAACAAAGTATTCCATGTGAAAGCCAAAGAGATTTAATAGAAAAGCCTTACGGCTTTAAATATATAAGCTCAAGCCTTCATATAAAAAACATCCACGGCCCTGTAATTGATTCTGTTGTGTATTATAAGTCACTTGTTTGCGTCATTAATAAAACATTGCATAAACTCAGTTCTTGTGTCTGGTTGTTGTATAGATGTAACCCACAATGTCCCTATACTGCAACGCTCTCTCTATTATTGTGATTCGTATTGTGATCTTCATGAATGGCGTGGTATATAAATAAAGATCACCGAATGGAGCATTCTGATTGGTAAATTGCCACATGATAATGTTTTAAATACTGTATCCGGGATGGGGATGCGGAAGCAGATTTGCATAGTAGATGCGTGACCTTTGGTAATTTATTTCTTGTTTTCATTTTTAAAAACCGATAATTTATGAGAAAAATGTATGTGGTACTCAAAATTGTTAGTGTATGCCGTTTTTTCCGTCCCAGCTGGAATTGACGCGGATTCTGTATGGAACAGTTGCGCTATATTCAAACTTGTAATTCGATCTTTTCGATGGAAGTAGGTACTTCATAAATATGCTGTACATAGCTTTTATGTATCTTCTTTCATTTTTTGCTGTTATACAGGCACGGAACGTCAGTCCAAGTAAACAATTTATGTATTCACAAAACTGTATTCAGTAACGCACGTACAGTATAACAATTGCTACATCCTGAAACTGCAATCAGGGTCTCATTTTGGCCTAATCTTTCAAGTAAACGATTCCTCAACTAGTGTTAGTGTCCATATTGTGACGCGTCTCTAATTAGATATGCAGGTTACAACGCAATAACTGTATGTGAAAAGGAGAGGAATTCGATTCGTAATTTTCTGATGTTTCAAAAGATGAAATTGTGTAGCTGTTATCGGGCATGCTACTTCTAATTTTAACACCCATACTATAGTCATAGTTATTGCAGCAGTAAACGGTGAACTCGTTTTTGTGCTTTTTGTTTACCTGACAAAGTCTACATAATTCTGTACGCTAGGAGGCGGTAAAAGTTTTATTGTTGTTCCAAGAACTCGTTTTGAACATGATCTCTCGGACATTTTCGATCGACTTTCCGCCCGCCTAAGTCCGTAAAATATTGTAATGAGCCGCATAGATTTGTTCATAGATAGAGGTTGTAAATCTCAGCTTCGTTTCACTCCATCGCATTAGCCTTTCGAACTTAAAGATAAGTTTTCTTCCAAGGTAAATGCATGAAAAAATGTGAAAAACTACGATTTCGACGCAGCTCTGGCGCCACAATCCTACGGAAACAAGAGACGTACGTTGAACACCACATACCTCTAAGATATTGTTGTGTTCGTCAAGCTTTTTGAAGAAAACGTCACACATTATCACAGTCGGAAAACATGAGACGAAGTAATATTTTGAAAAGATCAGTTGTTGGTATTCGTTTATGCTTTGATTAATGTTCGCTTTGATTAATGTTTAGTGTAAAGAATATGGCGACTTTCCTTGCTAAATAACAGATGCCGTTTGCAGTACACAAGGATTGGAGTCAAATTATTGCATGCATACCAGGACACGTGGCTGTTGTTAAAGGATGACATTTGACCTTCCAACTTTGTTACTTGTAGTCTCTATGTCTACACACAGTTTCCTTTTGGACAATAAAAATAATTTTGGGTCTGTAAGAAGCCATTCTGTTCTGCTTTTGAACGTTGGTGTTTTTTTGAACTGTAAACATGTAGAAATCTAGGTCCGTTTTGAGACTGCTCAATTCAATAGAGATACAGAATTATACTCGTCGTCTGAGGGCGCTTTCCTTGTTTCTTGCTACGGTGTTTGTGCGTGCAAGTTGTTGTTGTGTTATGCACCAGGAATAAAGATAATGCGACATAATCAAACGAATTTATGATACAATTGGGCCTAACTCATAGATTTTGATCCTTAAAATGCCTTTTCAAATTATTCGAGCCATTTTACCGTTATCTTCTAGTACATATTCCCATAATTCTGATGCTTCGAATTTCTTGTTAGTTAAAAAGAGAGGAAGTCGTTGGAACTGCGCTCAAGTCGTACAGGACTCTTATGACCAATTGAAGCACTGTATCCAAGGTACGTTGACGACTGATATAAGTTAACAAGTTTACTGAATGTTTATCAGGAAGTCTAAATGCCTCAGCTATTTAGACGGAGGTGAGGATTCTAGATATCGTGTTTGAAAATTGTGATTATTTTTCTTAAACAAGAAAGTCGCACAGGTGGAATTCAGAAGACCCCTTCCTTTAATTAAATTGAAGCCTAGAGTGAGGAAAATAGGATACATTACACGGTATATGTTTCTCAACGGCACTGGGAGAAATAAGGTCGTAAACACTAGTGTAAGAAAAGTTTACATAAATCGCTATTTTTGTAAAGCATTTTTTGAAGCATCACTCGTTCAACTATGCTCAGACATTCACGTGTTATTTTAATATTGATCAAGCAATAGTTTTAATGGGTGCTCCTTTTGTTCTAAAGAAGAAGCAAGCTACAAGCTACAAGGCATTATCAGTCATAGCAAGAGTGTAAAGAATTAATAAATTTATGATTAGGAATACTATTGATGAAAATATCTGTCATGGTTGTTTACTTCAAAAAGCACGCCAGTGCTCTTGAACCCTGAAGGACGATTATTTTTCATCCTAAATTCTCTGTAGTACAGACCCTGTTACTAATAAATGTATGATTATGAATATTCGTAATAAAAATTAACGTTTCTCTCATTTTTGTATA
The DNA here is from genome assembly GCA_001465055.1 of Ptychodera flava. Lineage (NCBI taxonomy): Eukaryota > Metazoa > Hemichordata > Enteropneusta > Ptychoderidae > Ptychodera > Ptychodera flava. The sequence goes on from LD356895.1 coordinate 46,173, forward strand.
TTAACAAAAGTACCCTACAGCCCTGGAATCCTGAAAGATGATCAGATTTTTACGCAGCTCAGAGCAGTCCTCTCAGAAATAGAGTCAATATGGTAACAGCAGTAGCGTTGCAACTCAAATTAATGGGCGGTCACTGTACTGCCTTCAAGTTGACAGACTCTCTAAACATAGTCTGCCATGGCAGTACTGTGACTGTTTCCCAAGCGAACTTTGTAACAGAGGAGCTTCATCTAGATTTTCATTATAAACCCACTCATTTTATGTTGTAAGTGTTAGCGACGTTGCTGGACTTTGACTTGAAATGCAGCACATCTTCAAAATAGAACACGGAATATTGACATTTTGGCGGGTGCATGTGCGCGCAAAAAAGTTTTTTGTAAGCGTGTTAGAAAAAAATTACCAGAATTCGCAGTTTAAAAAAAATCTGAGCGAAACCTGATGCTCTATCAAAGTTTTGAGTTAAGTGTACGTAAACGTAAGGCCATGTTACACGAGACAACTGGATGAGCAACGCAGAAACACGAGAGACAACTCGATTACCCGCTGCGTTACCTCATTTGTATGATATCGAAAACCGTTTTTCAGACGACGAGTCGCCTGTCGCTTTGACGAATTGCGTCGTGTTCACTTTGCGTCGCGTCAACTGAGGTAACATGTAATCCCTCCCCATGCTCAGAGCAGTAATAATTTAGTAACAATATAATCTGCAAAAAATATATCAAGAAGAAAGTAAATAAATCAATCTATAAATAAATCCGCAGAAATATCGACCCCTTTATTGATTCTTCTTCAGGAAATTAGTTTTTTTATTTTACACCAACTGCTGAGTGAGAGTTTCTCCAAATGAACATCAACATTCTTGTCCGTATACTGACTGATATTTCACCGCAAGCATCCATCCGGTCGGGATGACTTAGACAGCACATCAGCCCGACGAAAGATATATTTGTAAGATGAATTATGACAAAAAGGTCCAGAGTGTGCATTTTACCCATACGTAAATCATAAAAATTTAAAGTAAACGTGTTGGACACTTGGCCGATACATGTCTAAAAGTTTACCTATATTGTCACCAAATGAAACCCTAAAATGTTTCCAAAGATTATTCAACAAGACGGGGATAACCCATCTGACTTCTCTCAAAAATGAACACAACACGCTTCCATTGCACCACTATCTGTCATAAAATCTCCCCTGTTTTATGCGTTGCAGTACAGTTTTTATCGTAAATTTATATACCGGTACATGCACATGCCTAAAAGTCACCAAAAACGACTCAGAATGACACCATTTTAATGGATAAATTAAGTTCGTACAATAGGAGCAATGATAGTCCTCCATAAGACCACTGCCTGGTTGCATTGCTCAACTTAATGTCGATATTCCTTTTTTCAGTGTTGCTGAAAAGTTGACTTTGTACTTTTATATTCTGGATTAAGCTTGTTGCTGTTTCTCAGTACTGTACAATTTTAGTTTTTAAATAATATTATATCACAGCTTTGTCAATATCAGTCACGGTGAACTTTGAGGCGTTATCCCTAGATTATTACTTATAATTTATCCAAATATCTCGTCATGTGGCCACAGATGTTTTCTACTTCTCTAAATTCCATTGTATTGCCAAAATTATAAAAAAGGTCCTGGAATAATGTACCACATCCCGGGTCATAATAGACTCAAGCAAACTTTGCAATCCATAATGTACTTAGTTTCGCATCGTACACTATGTTGTGCGAAGTTTCCTTTCATCCATCATGATCCAGGGGTGGGGTTATATTATTGGGTAAACATTGAATTAGCAGTAATTGCTAGAAAATACTAATTATCATGTTTATAGATGCCCTGCCATTGAAATGGAGACAAAGAGGGCCATGATTATTCCTTCATGGATTATGGAGGAAGGTCCTTATGTAAAAGTTTGGGGCAGACTCACCATTTTCCATGCACCCAGTTTTTGAATCGCGCCATCCCGCTTGATTCTAACCGGGCCATAAGTTTCCCATGCAGCAGGTGCGTGAAGCCATCCCGACACCACAAACATGTCTCTAAGAATTCTCGAAAGTGTCTGATTTGACGTGTACAATTAATTAGTAGGAGTTTCCTTCCTATTGATTCGACGATTCGAAGTATTGGTTTGTTTCTGATTGAATCACAATACGGTTTGCCACGGCCCGGAAAAAATTTTATAATATGCTGCCACAAAACATGGTCAGCTCTTCAAGCATGCACCGTACCAGCTTTTGCAAGGAAACTGACAACACAACATCGAATGAGTAGTCTCGTGTAACTGTTTCAGTTACGTCGCCTGACTGCGTCGCCTACTAACGCGTTGCTCGTTGAGGGTTAGGTCGTGTAATTCGATAATATCAGTCGATCAAAAATAAATAAAAGACTTCGAAAGTTGAAACATGGACTGGCTGGACATCATATGTAATCTAAACAGCACCACGCGCGCGATCCGCATGGGACCCGCAGGTTACCCTTAACGCATTCATTTGTTGCCTAGTTGAAAAAGACATAAATCTCCAAAGCCTTACCGAGCGCACACACATGAGTGAAGGAGAGTAAATATGGCGCGACGTCAAGGAAAATTCAGCCGATGGACGTTAAAGCAGCAACACGTTGGACGAAATTTTTGAACACTAAAAGTGCTTAGTCACAAACGTGTTTGATCGATTCGCTGTCCCTCTATACTAACACCATAAAATTTACTGCTAACCATTCATCATGTTGCTACACATATTTGGCTATAGAGGAAAATCATATTTGACAAAAATTGAAAACAGGCGATACTATGGAGGAACTCCTTGGAACACATAAAATACGTTAATCAAGCTTTAGTCAATCACAGTCCGTGCCAGTTTTTAATGAAACTTTTATTGGCTATTTTAACGTGTCTGTCATGAAGGTCATGAGAAAACCATCACTAGCCATTGCTAGGTCACGCCTAAAGTCAAATAAAATATGACTTTGGATCGATTTTGTATTTTGATTTCAACGTGGTATATGTCCATACTGACATTGCTACATTGTACTTGTAATTTGATGAGAAATTGGCAACACAGAATTTTAAAATAGAAAGGAGTTTCATACTTTTTCAATGAAGCTTTTGCCAGGAGGAAAAACATACATTGGCCGCAACCGTAGCACTGTTTGGCCATCCGTTTTTGTCCTTAAGGTCCAAAAATAGCAGTCGAATTGTAAGCAAATTTTAATGTAAATCAGTTCACTTGGTCATTTATATTAAAGTTGGACAAAATTCAAATCTTTAGTGTGCTTTCTTTGCTCTTTCTGCGCGGTATCAATACGTACGATCATTTGACGAAATACTTTTCACCTTAAAAAAAATAATAATACGCGTGCACGTCAATAAAAAAATTATGTTCCGTTCAAAGAGGCGTTTGTAAACAATTGGATTGACTGGGGAAAAAATCTAATAGGGTCTATATTGTAAATCAATTTTCGGACATATGCCCCAAAATGGGACTTCGGTTAAAACTTTGTTCAGGGTTACTAAAAGACGGAATATCTCTTTAGACGTTTTATGGAAACGTAACACCATGACTAATATCTCTCGGACACTTTACCGAAAACTTTTCCCAACTCGAGCCACTAACTGGTTGTGGACATTTCTAGTTCTTGCTGTAAATATCTAGGGAGGTCGTGACCTTCCTGATATATGCACAACATTCTGCACTCAGGCACATAAGCGACACCCTGCCACTACACTCTTGTTCCAGATAAACCGGTTTGCACAGGAATAATTCTATTAATACATCAACAAACCTTCGTTAACCTTCGGAAGAGTTCGTGAGACGTCGGATTTTGATGGCCAAGGCTTGAAGCAACCTTTTTTACGTGAAGTAGTGCTTATCATTTAAGAGTTAAATATGGACAATTGGCACAAACGTGACATGTATAGAAGTTTATAAATAAGGCAAATGCCAATTTCATATCCGAAACATCTTTTTTATTACGGTTCAGAATTTTATAACCGTTTACCAATTTCTATCAGCCGTTCAAGACACCGATTCAGTGAAGAATGCCTCATCTTCAGAGAACACAGATACGACAATAGCCTTAATGGCAAAAAACTTTGACAAACTAATTATCTTTATCAGGGATAAAAAACAAATTCCTAGGGATATATGTCAAAAACGAGAACGTTATGAACAGTCATCAACATCAAAATTTCTGTAACTTGTGATATTTAACAAAGTCAAACTCGATAGGCCACTGAACCGAGCCATATGTGGTAATAAATTTTGCTTGATGCTCAGTGTGACATATTACAGTGTCCTACGCATGAGGGAGTGTGGAGTAGAGTGTCCTAGTCTGCATGGAAAATACATGAATATGCTATGGAAGTTTCATCAAACACGTTTCTACTAATTGAAAGGTATTCCAGTGGTTGGCGTGGTGAACGAGCGTTATTTTCTGTGGGTGGGCAGCACATTTGTATCTAATTAATGGGATGGAGGGAAGTAAAATATAGTTACTGATGCAAGCATGCGGAAGTTTATGCGTAGTGTAAATAATTGGGCTTACAAAACATCATACACTATTTACTATTTCAATGAATCAAAATAAATGATTTGTGTCGAACCTTTATTTCAAATGTTATACACTGCATTCGCATGACTAGGGAACGAAGAGTTGAAATTAAAGCTCAACACGTACAATTGAGAAAATAGCGTGTTCAATAATTTGAAAAGGTTTTTATTTTATTTATACACTACATGAACTTGTCCCTGTTGAGTGACTTGTAAGCCTAACGAATAGTATTTTTTTTAAAGATACAACTTCTATAGTCACTGTTTATCACTTCCATTGGACTGTGTAGTTTTTCGTGTAGTGCTTACAAGCGCTGAAGAGCATATTCGTCATAGCGATACGTGGTAAAAAAGCATTTCGAAATAAGTATATATACCGTCAATATACCGTCTCCATAAGTACAGCTTATTATGCGTTCTTGGATCAACAGTTTTTGAAACTAGTTTATTGTGAAAAATCTAAGTATTGGCATTTCGTGCTATTGAACCACGCAGTAAATTATAGAAAATCATTCCCTGTAATCAGACACATAGGTAACGATTCTTTAGCACTACTTGTACGAATAAGTACATGATGTTAAGAAATCCGTATGCATTGATACGAGATTAAACCCTTGCAAAAAATTACTGTGACTACTTAAGGTAAGTTATGGTATACCAGCACATAGGGACTCACAGCAAACACCTATAAGCTAAAACCTATGCTAGGCACACAATATTATCTACTTTAGTCTTAGCTACAATGGCAAAGGACCTTTCTGCAGATATTCGAAGTCCATGATCTTTTCATACCATGCATTAGCCATATACTCTCACACATCCCCTTTCTGTCACAATAAGCGTTCTGCACGATTATGACAACCCATGGACCAGAAAGTTAAGAGACTAGTCAGTTTCTGCGGTTCGGGGAGGGGCAGAGGGGCGGTGGACTTTTTTGCCGACGTCAAAAAGTGGCTGACCCCCCTTATTCAAACTTTCAAAAACAGGGAGATCCCCGCGCGCACGACAAAGGTAAAATAAAAGGTGGAATATAAACTCAACAATATATATATATATATATATATATATATATATATATATATATATATATTATATATATAACATATATAACATTCAGGCATTCTATGTTCCAACAAAATTGATGCATGTCAGTTGTAAGATAGGAACTTAAAAGTGTCAATTCTAAAATTGGAATACTGTATTTTGAATAAGCTGTTAATGTACTCCACAATTTTATGCATAAGGAGATGGCAAGAACTGTTGTAAAAAAAATTTGATGATGAAATATTAGTGCATGTTGCTTTCTAATACTAAATTCTCATAGAGAAAACAGAAAAGCATCAGAACTGTGTCATGCTTTTCATATGACCTGAAGATTTCATAATGATTCGTACACTTTGCAAAACAGACTTTAAATTTACAGACATCAAGATATTTCTCTCAGTTACATATATCTCTGATATATTAAAGTTCCGCGCCCGAAGGGCGCGCCGATAAATATTAAACATCCATATATCTCTGATATATATATATATATATATATATATATATATATATATATATATATATATATATATATATATATGATATATTAAAATTTTTGTCTTGGAGGGGGCTCTGAAAATTATGGCTTATAATTATTGAAGTTACGCGACCGAAGGGCGCGCCGAAAACTTCAACAAAATGAGGAATTTTCTGGCTGACACGATGCATTTTAGGCAAGTATAAGCCCGTATCGAAATTCAAAATCACACTGAATCACATTGTGCATTTCAAAAACATGGTGACCCCAAATCACAAAAGTCAAAAACAGGGTGACCCCCCATGAATCCAGCCCAAGCCGAAGAAACTGCCAGCAGTCCCAAACTACTAGTAATCTGGCTCGGCAAGCTGGTGTAAAGATTTCGGCTACATGGTATCTACCTTGCTTGCTTTACTGAACAGTTCAATGGACGGTCTTCGAGAATATCGGCGCAGTACTTCAGTTTTGTGAATGATCTAAAACGATAACCAAGTATATCTTGTTACGTATACAAAGCAAATTGTCTACATTTTATACTAAATGTCGTTGTATGGGTTTCTTTCCTATAAAAAAATGTACGCCAGTGACTGTTGTTTTTGTGTTCGATTAAATTTATCACATAAAATAAGGGAGCCCACGGTTGAATTGTGTATATAAGTAATCATTATCACAGAAAAGTAAAAATTAATGTATCGTGTAGCTATGTATTTAACGAAGGCGTACAAAATTTAAAACGTAAATAGTTATGTGCAAACAAGCTTTAGTATGATATTTGTACAAAGATATTAGAACCATTTTGAGTGATAAATATCGATTATTTATCGACTATAACATTATATACAGTCCATTAAGTAATATTTCTCAAAAGGTTGCATTTACGAAATATAGAGATGTCAAAAAGTATGTATGTATGTATGTATGTATGTATGTATGTATGTATGTATGTATGTATGTATGTATGTATGTATGTATGTATGTATGTATGTATGTATGGATGCGGGGTTTTCATTAAGTTTTTTATCAATAGGCTGAAAACATTTATCAGGCGGCTAGTTAAGGCTCGAGCTCTCCCCCTGCCGATGGGGGATGTGTCCCCCTCTCGAAGGGGGGTTCCTAGGTCTCCCCTAGAAAATTTTGAGATTTTATGTCTTCTTTACAGCTATTTTGAGGCTTTCCAGATTCTTTTTTATGCATTTTAGGAGCTAAATTTATTCAGCATTTTTATCAAGTGTGATTGCTATTTTTCTTAAAATCATTAAAACACAAACAGTGAAACAAAAATCCAAGGACAGCAAGTTGCAAAAAGCGACTGAGGAAGAGACCACACACTTGTTTCGAAACCTAGCGTCAAAGGATCACGCTGTCATTTGACAGCCAGGTTACGGCTACGTCTCCCCATGGCTTATATCTACATCGGGTACTGAGTAAGGGTGATCGAGTCATTTGTTATATCATCATAGCTGCACTCTGGGACGCGCACGTCCACTGTATGGGGACCGTGCTCCCTGTAAAAATTACACCGTGGTTTTGATGGAAACCTTTCTCCGTTCAACTTATTGTCAGAGCTTTTAGCATGAAAGCGGATGTTGTAAGTGATAATTGAATGATCATTTTATTATCTTCGAGTTGTGGGTTTTAAATGTTTGAATGTCGATATATATACAAAGTTTTGAAAAATCCCAAAAACTTATTTGAAAAGGACATAATTCTCATCAAATTGTGATTTTTCCAATTTCACATATTGGGAAGGGGTGATGTTAATCGATGTGCAATATCTGAACAATAATTTATGTGAAAACAAACAAAATTGTTGGATTGAAAATCAAAATAATTCTGCAAAATATGGATAAGGCGTGGTCATTACATTTAAGTTTGCAACAGCTTTAACTGTTGTTTTGGAAGGCCTGAGAAGTGATAATTTAAATTCTTATGCACATTTTCAGCGGAAAAATAGCTAAAACTTTCATATGATTTTTTATTATAAAACAAGTGCAGCATTCGAACTGGATAAAGTGAGTGTATTTCAAATCCTTCTAGCTGCCACATTAATCTGGTTTGATTTATTGATTTTTTGTCGTAACCTCATCATCACATGTAAGTCTTACTGTTAAAGAAAATAACGAAAATTTTTGGCAAAAAATTTAGTGGCTCGATCACCCTTGACTCGCACCTTTTCCAATCCGTCAAGAACAAAATTACCCGATTCCAACTCGCCCGATAACAACTCGCCCAATATCAATTCGCCTGATACCAACTCGCCCGAAATCCATTTGTAATTTTTTTATGAGTACCTCGTCTGGACAAATCATCGACTTCAAATAACGTCCGACTAGTGAAAAGGAAGGACTCACGACGCGAGATACTTGAAATCGACTACAACAATCGGCCAAAAAACAAACAGGACCATGCAATTATAAATGGAAGAAGAAGTGTTCTTGGTTGGTCATTTGCAAAGACGTAAAAGTACCTTACAAGACAACAGTGAGGATCTGTTGATGTTGAAGTGTTCAACGATCTGGTCAACTGTGAACGTTGCTGTCAAATGTAGAGAACAAAAATGTACGTGTGGTCATGTTGTTGAAAAATTTTTCAATTAACAGTTTATGAAATAATATTTTCATGCAGAAATGATATGTATATGATTTTATCCATTAATGTGCATGAATAAATCACTGTATATTCTGAAAGTACCCGAGTTTGTTCGCCTGTAAGAATATCTATCTGACCGTCCTGTTCCTCGTATATCTATTTTCATGACTTGTGCTTGGTAACTGGAAGCCTTGTTCCCCTCTTTACACATTCTGCGTTTGCATAATGAATGGTACGGTCGAAGTAATGTTTATGGAACACGATTGGATCTAATTTGGGATAATTGGATGATGAAGTAATGCCCATTTAATCTACACATGTAATCTCATCTGCTTTACTTCATACATTACACACTTGTTTTTATGAGTAATTTGTATTATTGCAACATTATATGCAACTATATGGCACCTAACACTTTTGAAAAAAATCGTGTTATGCTGAAAACGACAGTATGCAACAATTTGAGAACTCAAAAACATCCTCCATGTTTCTTAAAAATCGTACTGATATTGCTCGTACAGCTTCCCGTCGCAAATGTCGATAAATAATGTGTGCACGTCTCCAAGGTTACAATTACAGTAACGGGTACACGAGGTCAAAGTTGGTCTATGTTAATGAGATCGCGCTATCCGCTATCCGTTCCAATCCGATTTTGTTTTACTAGTCATGCGGCCAATGGCATAGCAAACTCCGCTAGATAAATAAATATATCTTGCAAATGACTTATTGTAACCTGTCCACAGCTGTTTGTATCGTCAGAGGCTTTTCATCTTTATTGAAATGCGTTCAAACATTCTGACTATGTTCATAGCACTACCGACACCTACCCCCTCGACCGTACCAATCGATGTTGCACGGTTCGCCCTTGGATTCAGCCACTCGCCATTTAAGAAGCATTACCTACATAACTCAGTTGCAATAAAGATGATGTTACTGTACTGTCCAGGTCGCCAAACCAAAATAGGCTGCGACAGTCAAGACTAGCCTGTACACATGTTCATACCTAGAAGCCGTACGTTCGTTAAGTTTTCTCGTAATCATTGCAGTTGCTCAATCTTGTCTAAATGTCTTGAACTGCTATGCACGTCACACAAAAAGATTATTTACAAGAAATGCAACAACATAGACTTGTCACTATTGTTTTTCCCTTATTACATCATGTGGTCGACCCATCAATCCACTAAGTTCAGTTAGATCGTTATCATGAGAGCATAAACATCACAGTAAACACAAACGTACTCTGTCTATCATGTCCCCTGCATCGACCCTTCTTTGTAGGAGATAGCCGTTAAAAATGCATTTGAAAATATCCACGTCACTGAACTGATAATCACGTTATTCAGTAACACTAAAAACCATACTCAATAAAGTGGGACTTCTATTTCCGTAGTAGCTCTTCATCTTGGTTCGCATAATGAAAGAAACAAGATTCCTTATGTTTAAAACTTACAATGCAACTGATCGAAGGAACAAACCTCGCCGTCGCAAAGATCAGTCCTGTCAGATACGAGTTGTTAATATTGCCATAGGAACTCGAACACGTGGGGGCGTTGTGGCGATTTTAGACTTAGATACACGACGTCCTCCCCATATTTTATAATTAACTGACTGAGTTCCTTTGAGCGGACGAATGCTTCTCAATGGATAATGAATAAAATCAAAGACAAGACCCGGCAAGATGCTTTCATCGTTTTATTTCGACCTGCAACTTTGACGGAAATTGAACGATCAAGAGGCGTTCAGATATAAATTATTTTATATACTGAACTTGCTCAGACTGTCAGATGATCGTTATAAGTAAGCTTTGGTTTTAGCTAAACTAAATAAAATAGTTGTGCTCCTTCATTCCAGTAATGTGTTTAACAGATCTATTATAAGAATACTTATTTGTTAAGGTAAAATGCGCCACAGGGACAGAGAGTCGGACTCTCAAAATTTCACAATGTGTTTCTGATCTACCACTTGTGGGAGCTCATTTTAAAGCTCTTCGTCCAACAAAAGTTTTCACCGTCTTAGATTTTCGAAAATCCGAAATTTTATAGAGTGAACACTGGCATTGCGGCCATTTGAATTCTAAGTATAGGTAAATCTTTGGTAATTTGTTTCTCTAGTATCAAATTTGCACGGTATACCACGATTTTATTGTTATGAACGAAAATGGTTGAAACATTCATTGAGGAAACTTTCAACAAAAGTTTGTCTTCCACTTTCGAGACGCATACCACCTTATGCATGTTTTTGTTACCCGATGGTTATGCATAGTACAATAGTAGATCACCTCAAAACATCAGGTTATGGAGGTTGATCAGGGTAGCGGGTGTGGTGTTTGTGACATGCACGACAACAATTTTAATGTGGCCGATGACAAAGCCACATTTTAGTAAGAAATACATTTTAAAGGCATAATGTTTTATTTACGATTTCGTCAATTCGACAAAACAAATGCTGTGTTGCTTAAAAAATCAACAGGCTCTTTTACCTTCTGAGATAATCTAACTTGTTTTGCATATTATTATTATAGTTTTCGGTGTTTGTCCTTTAAATTTTACTTAGGCCTATACAGGCAAATCGTATATCTGCAATAATTTGTATCGTGCATTTCACTCTGGGAAGGTTGACTTACTTACTACGTTGACTAACTTTCGACTCCTAGAAATGAATAGGTTTGTCATAGGTTAGTCCAATCACAGACAGTAGCATGGGATACTTTCCCTAATCTGTACAGCCACGTGACATCGGGGTATTCCGCCATGCCTCTTTTAACAATGCATTTTATTCGGTGAACAACTCGGTGACCGCTCTTTGGACAGAGTTGAATATAGGCATTTAGTGGTCTCTTCACGCTGTGGTCACGTTATTATCACCTAATCATTGGATAGGCGTCCTATTCTCAACATCAAAGATAGTCTTATAACAACTTGGCGTCAGCGAGTGTATTTGAGAATTGCCATTTGATCGCCTTCAAATCCTACGAACCGGACGGAACAGAATTCACGTCTTGTTATTGATAGAAGCATTGTATTTGAAAAAAAAACCCGACAACCTGATTGGCTAATCCAAAACACGAGATTTGATCGCGATCGTTGAGTGGCAGCATGGAACGACCAAAAGAGTAGCTCCATAGTGGCAGTGGGTCAATGCAGTAAGTCCACTGTTAGCTAACGAGAACAAAAAGAATAAGAAAAGTTTTACCCACCGCCATGTCTTCATCTAATTTCAAGAAGCACAAGAATTGGCCTTCACCTGATTTATGCAGTATTTTGCACAAACAAACCAACACCACGTCGTTACTCTGAAGATGTGAGTTTATCTAGGCTGTAATGACAGGTCTTACTGTATTCAGAATGCAAAGTCTGCGTAGTTGTCCTTTTCTTTGCAATATAGTTGACACTTTAGAGGTGCTACAGAGGTCTTTGACTTTAACATCAACTTTGTTATTGTTAAGTTATATTATATGCCAAAAATTTCATATCTGTCATCCACTAGTCTTCTTATATTACTGCTGTTCTAGTCAACAACAGAATAAATAAAACCATTAATTAAAATGATAATGATACTGACCTGGCAGTTTTAGCTTGCTGATGATGAGACAATTAGATTGTATGAAAATACGTACTGTAAAAAGAGGCGAAGAAAGGACAATACCTGGCAGTATGTCAAACTAGTGCATAAGAAATTAACGGCGTTATCTTTTAAAACTTAGCAAATATTCTGTTTCTGTGCCCAATGAGACAGTAATAGAGGAAAATACGTCCGCGGTCGCTACCAAAAATTCTTTCGACTACAAGACCGTTAGTTTACTTTAGGAAAGCCAAACAGAAACAGATTTCCACCGTTTATGATGATGGTGGTATGGTCAAGGAATTTGCTACTTTAGCAAAACCTACGGAGACAACTTTGTGTTCTCGTTATTCGTGCTGAGGTATGAACCCTTTAGTCGAGGCCACCTTCATTCCAGCGATTTTCAAAATCCGCTGTGAGATTGTGTTCCAACTGTTCGGGCCTCTTGGGACAGTGGTTTGTAATGTTTTCCTGTGAAAGGTAAGTGTTGTAGGACCAGATAGTAAGACGTACATGCTTGCGGAATTTTATACATAGGTAATTCACGAATGGTCGTGAATTACCCATGTATCAAAATCCACAAGAATTTAGGGGGGAGCCTTTGGGACCGTCGATAATAAAAGCTGACGCACAAGAAACGTAATTCCTTCGTTTTACTTGAAACCCCCTCCCTCCCCCCTCAAAACGAAAGTTCTCATGCGAAATCAATTTCGTATTATGATGCCGTTTCTGACAAACCCACACGCACCTCTCCGATCCGCACTCCCATGAAAAAATACCGGAAGGGCACATTAATTAATAACCCTCCACTTTACGCGTTTCACTTTTTAAGACAGAACATTTTTAATGTATTTCGCACGTAGGAAAATGTTTCACATACATGTTTCACGTTGAAAAAGCATAGAAGTGTTTATTTCACATTCATGTAATGTTGTGGTCATTGTTCTCGATGAACGCGAAGGTGGTTTTGCGTTCTCGCTGCAAAGTCGTACTTCGAAAACGCTAGAAAATCATTATGCGATTTTGACGCACACAAAACGAAATGAGCTTTTACCCCCCCCCCCCCTAAACGAAAGAATTACGTTTGTCGTGCGTCAGCTTCTATTATCGACGGCCCCTTACAGGAACCGGACTTTGATACGTAGTTTTGATCCCTCCCACATCTTGACTGGGGATTGCTGTTAGCGTGCATGTCCTGTTGCATAGAGGAAGAAGGTGCTTAGTGCACGTGAAATGCATACATTGATTTCATTGGACAGAAACTTGCAACATGACTGATACCGTACCAATACACAAAAGTCGTTAGAGCTACTCAGATCACATGTATATCATTGACTGAGTTGTCAACTCCAGCCAAATCGATACACGGATCTCAAATCGAAACTTACTCTGTAATGTTAGGCAATATTGTCCAAGCTTTTGCGTAGTAGAGCACAGGCGGCTTCCAGTTGATCTGAATCCATTACCCTCAGCTCCCATCGATTCTTTGGCATGTACCATGGCCCAGCAGTAATGTGTCCTGATATGTGCAGCTGAAAGAAATTGTATTAATTATAAGTGACATGAATAAAATAAAAATATCGATGTATAAAATACTGGTTTCACAAGACGAATAATGTGTGTCTGTCCATTTGTTCGAAAAGTTTGCTTTTTTGTGCCGCTACTTGTTGAACTGTTCACTGTATCTGTTACCAGAGTTTGTTGAACTGTTTAAGAGTATGAATTCAAGTATATTGCCATGGTAACGAACGTTAGCGTGGCCACACAGAGTATAACTGCATATATTAATGTGTACTGATTGCAGGTACAATGTTTCCATTGTTGATATTGTATCACCTTTAGAGGGAGCAAAGTGAGTCATGACTGTTGCCGGTAATTCTAGCCATGCGATTTTGAATTTCAATTTAGGGGCAGAATTTTGCGATATGCTTTTCTCGTTCCACATTTTACATTGGGGTAAGTAAGATTTAATTTAACATTGAAAATGATTTGTGGTACAAGTCGGAAATACAACTTCATGATCGAAGTCCCCCTCTCTTTTTTAGAAGCTCGAGAGATGTACTAGCTATTTTATGTGAAATTGAATACAAGCTCATACAATTGTAAAACGTAACAATAGTACATGGATATTTGGAAGGAATAAGTGCATCTGACAACAATGAAACCAAGCAGAGTAAATACGCTTCGAAATATCAAAACCCATTGTGTAGTCTGGAGTAATGCAGCAGCTGTCACAACGAAAAATATGTTTGACCTGTGAGAAACACAAACCACTTCTATTATTCTTGAATATACCTTAGGAAGTACAATGCAAGCAATGACGGTAGTAATGGAACATATCAATGAAAACCCACACGTTTAATTTGGTGAATGATAAACCTACACCACTTATATTACTTCATAACAGAACGAGGAACATAAGTCGTCGTCCAAGATAATGCAGGCGCTACAGGTAAGTAAAATGACTTATATACGTTAAAGTCACGAAATATCACGGTTTCTTACCTCCTCCTTATAAAGGACGCGTTTTTTTCCTTTCGAAGTTGTTAGCGAACAAAGAACACCGTAATGAACACAAAAAAGTGTGCCTCAGACTCCTTTTACCCCGTCACATTTTGTCTTTTTACTTTGAAATGTTTAAGACTAGGGGGTCAATATTATGCCAGAAAAGTGCCGTTCAATGTTAAATATTCTTTGGAACAGCTATGTTGCTCATAAACTTTGTACAGTCTAACCAGTATGTCAAGTTGTGGCCTCTCTGTGTATCGATCACGCACAGAGCCTTTCAGCAAGGCCATGCTCAATAAATGTTACCGGCCGTTAAACTTAGCTAAAATATGCTGCGGCGAGGTTTGAGAACATTTGTAATTTCAAAGTCTACACACAGTTTAAATTTCTTTCTGTTCTTCGTAAAGCATGTTGAAATTGCAGAAATTCAGCTTGTCGACTCAGTCTGTACACGTGTCAAGTGCGTTTTTATAGGTGAAGAGTGAATTCTGACCCGGACTAGATTTCGAACGGATATAATAACAGTGCATTTTACACGTCACATTGACAATTTAAGTGTTTCGCCATGCTACTAGGAGTAGAGCAAAAAACAATTTTAATAGTAAAAACAAACAAGTTTAAAATCGGGGGAAAGACATCTACAGTTACAGTTACTGGCTGTTTACGCAATGACTGAGTACGACAATGATTCAGGTTGTATATTCAAATTGGATTTAGTGAAGCATTTGTGATAGAAATTGCAGGGCTAATGGCTTAGTACGTGATATCACGCATGCTCCTCTGAATGAAATACAATTTTTGGGTAATCTCATTGAGGTAATGACCACCAAAAGTTGTTTGTTGTCGCAGAACACGATAACCTGGTTTCATGACATGCAAACACATGGTGGACCGATGGACCATGGATTCAACACCGAGGGCGCTATTTTGTAAGAACAATATTCTCCAAGTAAAGGAAACTGTTGAATGGCATAAAATCACTAACAACTTTTAAAAATCGTATGCCGAAACTGAAAAACTGTAAAGACCTGCTAGGCTCATGTCTATCTGTGTGCAAGAAATCTTATAACAAGCACAATGCGGTTTTTCGCGTTAATCTTGACAACAAATTCTCTCTCTCTCTCTCTCTCTCTCTCTCTCTCTCTCTCTCTCTCTCTCTCTCATATATGTTCACTTCACTATAATTGAATTCGTGTGACGGTCGTAATATTATAAAGATTATTCAAGAAATGTGAACACAATAAATGCATCGGGATCGTTTGCATCAATTCAAGGGGTAATCACGATGAAAGGTACTTACGTATTTGTTAGTTGTCTTGTCTCATTTCACTGCCCAACTGACAAGTAAGTTTCACTACTTATCGACGTGTCTCCAGGTAACGTTGTTGTGTCAATTTTCCAGTGTCTTTGCGTTTCCCAATTGTTTTTTCGTCACGGCAGTCTGACTCCAAAACAGGTGCTTCATCGTGAAATTAGGACATTCCAGTACTTTCCAGTCTGATCAGACAAAATATTGAATTGTACTCGACTAGTAAAAATCTTCCATTTGTCGAACGGTACATGGCAGCGAAAGAAACTTTCGTGCTCGTTCAATAATGCGACATCGAGAATGTCTCCTACGTAACTTCATAAGTCATTATCAATACAGTATGTAAAAGTGAAAATTGCATGTCAACTGGTTTTCTCACGTCGTGATTGGTACCGGTAGCTCTGCAAGCCGAGTCCGTTCGTTTGCGGTGGAATTTCAGGAAAGGACTAGCGCCCTCAGTCATTATACTGATTATTTTATTTCGATACACCGTACTAGCTCAGCATCGAGTGAGAACACATATATTTGGATAACAAGGTAGTATGTATATGGTAAAGGGTGGCACAGAATGGACTTATTTGTATGAAGTAGATTTGCCAGTCTGACAGAGCTCAGCGATAGAAATGTACACACTAGAAGCATTGAATTACCCACCATCCAAATGTCAGAAATCAATAGATTCTCGTGAAAATTCGTTGTAATTGTCGATTTAACTTCGGTAAGTACTAAGAAAGGCGGACATAGGCTTTCATTTTATGATTGTGATTTCGTTTTATTGCGATTCTACAAAACGTTCGACATGAAACTTTAGAAAACAACTCTAAGTTTACCTTATAAACACATACAGGAGCATCAACGGTAACACTAAAACTACAAGGGTTAGGGTAATATTCTGAAACGGCTAACAATATTGATATCGATCTAGCATGAAATAAAAAGTACACTCGCAAAAAATTGAAACCTCGAAACTCTGTGCACATGTCATTTGTATTGATGTCCATTAAAAAACGATTGAAAATCAAGAGACTGGCTATAAATTTTGCTTTTAAGATACTAGTAGTACACAAAAGTATATGTCAGTACAATATCCAAAAAATAATGCATGTGACGTCAGGATAATAATGAATGAAAGTAACGATACCTATCGAAGAGATAGCTATCTTATCTCTGCAAGTAAATACAAATGTTTCATGCCAGCTGCAGTCACCAACAATGCTGTGAAAATAGAGATTGCATTTGACTAGTAGGCTACTTGTCAAGAGTTCGAACATATCAATTATTTTAGTGTTTACAGTATGAAACAATTGAAAAAATGAAACAATTGAAAAAAGTCAGTAATTTGATAACAATAACAACTGTGATTTAAACATAACAAGCCAGCTCACTAACAGAAATTTGAAAAGTCAACACTTATACAAATAAAACGCGTTCACCACGTGTAGCAATGACTGGAAGATAGAAGGATACAACAAGTTGAATTATAACAATATATTCTTGAAAAAATACACACAAATATAATTTTTATAATTTTCACACATTTTGGAAAAATTAAGTTTCCCACGTGTTATAAAAAACTCAATTATTTAGGCATACTCGATAACAAGTTTACTAATCTCACAGAAACTTGTCTAATCTACGCTCGCAAAGTCTTCAGTTTTCACCATCCAGTAAGCAGAATTGCTGTGAAAATTTCTTTTACATAAAAAATGCTTCTCCTAAACAAATCTATTCTTAACTATACCAAGTCAAATCTACAATGGAAAAACGCGGAATACAATTTCTGATCCAAAAATACTCACTTAATTGCATTATTTTAATAACAGTAAAATAACAGTAACATCGGAGCTGTACTAAAATTCAACTTGACAACAATAGTACAGTATAACAAACCCAACAGTAGTCAATATCGCTCAAATACAAAAAAAAAAACAACTTTCTTCTGGCAAAATAGCTCTATTTACATTTCAATGATTATAAATCTTATAAAAAATAAAACGACGTCAATGCACGACAAATATACCAATGCGTAGTTCATTTTTCGAAGTCGATATTGTCTGGCCTGGGCCTGACGGCGGTAATTGACATAGCGCCACCTATCAGACCCCAGCTGATACGCGTAAGAGTTCAACTCTGTATTGTGAACAGGTTCGTTCCTCATCCTTTGAAATACAGACTTGTTAAAAATACAAAAGTGGTAGGATGTGCAATCCATGGCGATTAAGCTTATCTCTTTTGTTGCTATCATTAACTTAACAAACTGCAAAAACTTTAAATGTTTAGATTTTATTCGGGACTACATTTGCTATGGCGGAAATTATTCCGGGTGAAACGTGCACATAGAATCATAACACAGCGTACAGGTTGCTAGCTGAAGTGACCTGTGGATTTACTCCTGGAATTTTACAAATCTGGCTTTGTAACAAGAAATCGGAAGGTATTATTCTGACCAGGAATAGTCTCAGAGTGTATGGACATTGTTCAGGTAAGATCTGATGTGTGTCTTTCTTGAAATCGAAACAAATATGAGAAGATTTCACAGCGATGCTTTGATGAATGTTTACAGTGAATACAACTGTCATTGCAATGCTGTACAGAATTAACAAATGTATTCTGTAAAAAATATGAAAATTTCAACCGATCACTTTGATTTCTATTTTATGAACTAAATTACATCAAGAGGTAAAATTCTAACCCCAACATGGCAAGGAAAATGTGAATATTTTCTGAGTAAAATGACATTATTTACATTGATCAGGTCAAACAATTGCTTCAAATCAGTCACAATACAATTAACAATTTCACAAATGTTGACTGAAAAATAATACTAAATTTCAGTTTATGGATTAAATATTTATATTTCTGAATTTCTTACATCCAGAGGAGAAATTCTAACCCAAACATGACCAGGAAAATATGAATAGTTTCTGAGAAAAATGAAGTTATTGGCTTCATTCCAAAACAAACAAGATGGCCATTTCTTTACATTTCCAAAATGTTGACTCAGAAAATAATACAAAACTTCAAGCAATGAATTTAATTTTAACATTATTGGATTCCTTACATCCAGAGGAGAAATTCTAACCCCAACATGACCAGGAAAATATGATTAGTTTCTGAGAAAAATGAAATTATTGACATTGTTCAATGGCGTCAAAACAAACGGAATTAGAATTTCTTCACAATTTCCAAAAAGTTGACTCTGAAAATAATACAAAATTTCAAGCAATGACTTCAATTCCACTTGGAGTAATTTCCTTACGTCATAACGTGAAATTCTAACCCCAACTTGGCCGACAAAAAATGGTGCGTTTTGATGAAAACGATGGAAATTGTGTCAGTTATGGTGGTGATGTGTTTGTAGGTTGTTCAGTTGTACAAGTTGTATTTGCTGCAATATTTGCATTGACTGTCTTCTCAGATTTCTTACTTGTAAATGACCTTGACAGTGTCACCTTTCCAATCTGAATAAACTATTCTATGGTCTGTAAACACTGCAATGTCACAAGGGTCTCCATCTACAGTTACAGTTTCCTGGTATTCACCCTGTCTATCAAATTTCACTATCTTCCTATAATCTGCCACATAAATATTGTCTGCATTGTCAACTGTAACTCCACATGGTTCCTCTAAGTGATCACTACCAAATTGATTCAATATTTCAAGATTACTGTCCAAAACATAGATACAATTTTCATCACCACGACATGACACTATGAGTTGATATTTGCTATTCATGGTCAGAGAGTAGGGCTTACTGAGTTGTTGACTTGAAATAATGTCCCCATCTCCATTACATTTGATTACACAGTCTGCATCGTAGTCTGCTATGAAAACATTTCTGTCTTTATCAACAAATACACCAGTGGGGTCTTTCAGTTTACCCATTGCTATTATTTGTTTCACTTTACTCTTTGCATCACTCACTACAATACATTTGTTGCCATCATCGGCTGTGTAATAGTCACCATTGTCTGCCATTTTTGTGTGCCATGGTCTAAATCTGTAAGGTAAGCCATGAACTGTGACAGATGTTAGAATCTGTGCAGTGTCTGCTGTTATTGTCTTCACACTGCCAGGCTGCTCACTGACTTCATCTCCAATGTCACTGACAACTATATGTTCATTCAGATTTATTGTCAATCCCTGTGGGTCATAGACTTCTCCTGGTTTCTTACCACGCCTTGACAATGACCTGATAGTGTCTGGTAGGGGTTTCCCTATAAGATATCAATTTGCAAATGTAGGTCAAAGGTCAACAGCTGATAAAACAATAGAACTGCCTTATAACGATTTCTTTTGAAATGAAACTGACAAATTCTTGCAAAGTTCTTCACAAATAAATAATTTATTATTTTACAAATATTACTAATTTGCATAATTAATTAATTTTCACCCCTAAACATAAATCTAAGGCAGGTTTATGTATTTTTCATCTGTTTGTGAATTTTGTTGTTGTTACACTGATCATTAATGAAAATTATTTTGCATTCTTTAGGTTTTTGGTGATAATTTAAAGTTTGCTAGGATCATTTCATTTGCATAATTAATGAATTTAGGTAATTAGGCAATATCTCAATAATTGTTCAGTGTAGTTTGCTACAATTTTGCAGAATTGTTACTGAAGCCATGGCAGAGTGACTGCCTTTTGTCGGATGGATTTTATCTCTTTTATAATTACTTATTTGCATAATTAATGAACTTTGGTAATTAGGCTGTATCTCAAAAGTGGTTGGGTGTAATATGCCACAATTTTGTGGAAATGTTAGTGAGGCCCTAGCAGTTTTATTGCCACTTGTCTGGTGGATTTTACCTCTGTGGTAATTACTTATATTTGTATAATTAATGAACTTTGGTAATTAGGCTGTATCTCAAAAGTGGTTGGGTGTAATATGCCACAATTTTGTGGAATTGTTAGTGAGGCCCTAGCAGTTTTATTGCCACTTGTCTGGTGGATTTTATCTCTGTGATAATTACTTATTTGCATAATTAATAAACTTTGGTAATTAGGCTGTATCTCAAAAGTGGTTGGGTGTAATATGCCATAATTTTGTGGAATTGTTAGTGAGGCCCTAGCAGTTTTATTGCTACTTGTCTGGTGGATTTTACCTCTGTGATAATTACTTATTTGCATAATTAATGAACTTTGGTAATTAGGCTCTATCTCAAAAGTGGTTGGGTGTGATATGCCACAATTTTGGGGAATTGTTAGTGAGGCCCTGGCAGTTTTATTGCCACTTGTCAGGTGGATTTTACCTCTGCAATAATTACTTATTTGCATAATTAATGAACTTTTGTAATTAGGCTCTATCTCAAAAGTGGTTGGGTGTAATATGCAATAATTTTGTGGAATATTTTAGTGAGGCCTTGGCAGTTTTATTGCCACTTGTCTGGTGGATTTTACCTCTGTGGTAATTACTTATTTGCATAATTAATGAACTTTGGTAATTAGGCTGTATCTCAACAAATCTTTGGTGTTATATGCTACAATTATGTGGGAATTTTTTTCTGAAGCAAAGGCAGTGTCTTTACCATTTGTCCAGTGAATTCTGACATCTGTTTTAATTTCTACAGTATTTCTAGAATTTTTGAATTTTTGATTTTTGTATTGAAAAGGGGTGAATATGGCCATTGCTGTCTGGGTTGTCCAGTC
Source organism: Ptychodera flava (assembly GCA_001465055.1). NCBI lineage: Eukaryota > Metazoa > Hemichordata > Enteropneusta > Ptychoderidae > Ptychodera > Ptychodera flava. Next base: position 67,865 of record LD356895.1, read on the forward strand.
AATGTTGTATTGAAAAGGGGTGAATATGGCCATTGCTGTCTTGGTTGTCCAGTCAATAGTGTATTGAAAAGGGGTGAATATGGCCATTGCTGTATGGGTTGTCCAGTCAATGTTGTATTGAAAAGGGGTGAATATGGCCATTGCTGTCTGGGTTGTCCAGTCAATGATATCTTTGTGCTGTTTCCTTATTTGCATATTAAATTAATTTAGGTGGGTAGGCAGTATTTCAAAATTGATTTGAATAAATACCACAATTGAGCAAAATTTCTGTCATAACAATATTTTATACAGTGGTTGCAATAGGTTTGGGTTTTTTTTGTTTATTTAATACATCTATCAATGTTTTTGAATGTTGGAGGGGGAGTGAACCCGAGAAACTGTCAAAATTTTCAAAAATTTCCCACGTACAGTAGATGACAACAGGGCCTCAGAATTTGTATAGCAAATGCTGTATTGACTGAATAGTGATGTGCTGGAATATGTGAGCTCAGTGCAATATGTGAAGCACTATCATGTGCTGAAAAAATTTTGCAAATCCGGAGATGTTTTTGGAAAGTGTTTTAACGTTGCCCAAAATGGCTCCATTTGATTTTGTGATTGATTATAATCTTTGTGCAAATCACAATTTACATGTAGGGTGTAAAGTTACGCGTTTATGATACTGTGAGTTGTTAATGTTCATATTCACAGGCATGTAAACAAACCATTACTGTGTGTTTGTGGTCGGTCACATGGTTCAGCACAACCAATTAAAATGCATAGGCTAGGGCATGGTAATATAATTTAAGATATCACAGGCACTATTCAACAATTTAATGATGTAACCATTCTACGACTTTAATGTTTTATTGATGACTGATGGCAAATATATGCAGTTTCTTTGTTCCTAGAATAGTTTTATCATAAGAGGCTAGAGTGAACTTATAAAACAGAATACAGTGTTCTCCCCAGGATTTTTTTACAAGAGGGCGAAGACGTGGTGTGATGCGGGTGTTCCCCCTCCTGCCTTTGGAGCTTTTGAAAAACAGAGATTAAAATGGTGTTATTTGGTGGCACTTGGGGAGTATTTTATCAGATTTTTTTCATATAAAAAACTCAAAAGGAAAAGAAATCTGAGACAGTGTTCCATAACTTTTATTCCAGTTCACTGATTTCAATGAAGATTACATTTTTTGAAAACAAAAACATAACGACAGACATACATTTATTCATTGATGTCAAAATTATCACCATAACACTTAGGGTTACATGTTCTCAGCCTGATACACATACACTTCCGGCCGAGCCTAAAAATAGGTCGTTTTGCTTTGGGAAGGAATACACAAGTGAAATTCTAACCTCCTATAAAAACTTCAGTGTACTCTGCTGTCCTTGGTTACCCTCAAACTCCTAGGCATGTTTACTCAGCTAAGTCGGTTACCTAATGCACAGTCCCTATGGAGGGACCGTGTGGCTAACATCACGGCCTGAGACATGCACAAGTAAATGGCTGCCATCAATGAGTTGCACATGGGGTAGTGGTCTCGGATGACATCACAAACTCGCGAGATTTGCAAGATCGATGAGAATTACGTTTGCAGCCTGCAGGATCGACGCTCACGCTTGCATTTTGCTTTTTTTTCCCCGTACATTTTATTGTTTTATTTTTCAAAAAAATAAATCTTTTTCATTTTTGGCAAGGGGGTGCTCGGAATTTACAAGAAGGCCACGCCCCTGTTACCTTATTCAGGAAGAACACTGGAATAGCAAGAAGGAAAGCATTTCAGGGTAGAGGAGAGTACAACAAACAACACAGTGAAGGATGATATTTCCTTTGTAGAATAGGTTGCAGGACACTATTATCATAATGGTTTGGAAAAAACAGTGTTATTGGTGCAGCATTGAGTAAAGGACTGTAGTATTTCCAAAGATATATGCTGAGGACATTATTTTCAATACACAATGGGATGAAGAACAGTAATGGTATATTCACAATTTTAGAGTGAAGGACAATATTTTTACCACAGAATAGAGAGGAGGACAGTATTGTCATGACAGAAGTGAGTATCAGTAATCCCTGACACAGTAGCTAATTAGGCAGCTTATGGACTAACTGCTGTGAGTGGTCAAGAGATCAGGGGTTGCAATTAAAGTGTTTCCTATTAAAGCTAGTAAAGGGAAAGGAGACTGTTTGTAGACACTAATACTTTTGTGCAGTTCTTTATTGGAATTTAGAAATATCATCCAAAGGATATGCTACGTAATAAATATTACTATACTCCAGTTGGCATTGACCTGTATGATGTAAACATTGTCTTTCTCTGTCTTTCACGTCATTCGGTGCTCTTTGTTGGCCTCTTGGTGGCATATTCAAGTCTGTTAGGTCCTTATTGATAATGAAAACTCAATGTCTCCTTTTTTCCCCATGCTACTACCAGTATAAGGCCCAACTCACATTTTCTGTTGGAAATAAGAAATGCATTGGGAGATCAAATTCACTAGCATTTGCTGAGTTTATTCAGTTGTTTGCTGGTCGTGTTACTTTGGCTGTCTCCTGGTTTACAATGTACTAACATCATCCAGCCTCTCTTTAAATAGTGTGTTGATATGGCCAGCCTGCAAAAGTGTTTTCCCCAGCATTGCATTTATTGCACAGTTTAGACTTGCATGAAATTTGCTATTTGTACAGAGAACATACATCTGGCATTTTTTACAACATTTCTGATTCTTTGTTCTTGTTTTTAGATGCACCACTTCAGAACTAATGCACCATTGCCACAAAGCAAACCCCGTGCAGTACCACTCATGCCGACAATCCCACAAATATCATTAAAAATTGATTGTTCCTTTTCTACAACTTGTGAGTATGAGAACTTTGTGCTGTTCTGTGACAGAGAACACTTTGTCCTATTGCTAGGCATCCAAATTCCGTGGCAGTGAACACCAGGATGTGAAACAGACTCATTTCAACAAGTCATCGCTTAATATGCACTTACTTGGAATAGAATCAATACAGTATCTACACTATTAACTCTGTCTTCATTTCTTGAAGCACAAAGATACATTTGCTCTGTGACCCTCCAGGAATACTCGTACCAATGCCTGTGCAATAAGCCAGTGCTTGAATCTTATCATTGAGTCTGCATGGCTCAATGTCTACCTGCTAGTGAACTCACTCACCGTCCATACAACATTTCAGTCAGCAGACCTATCTCTATTTTTAATATGTTACCACAAACATCATAATGGCAGCGCTGAAAACACACCATTTACATTACTTCAGTTGCAAATCAGTGTGACTGCAGAAACGTTTTTCCTTCAGGCTTTTCAAAGCAGTGGACTATAGACTTTTTCTTTTGTCATTGACTTAGCAGTATTGCAGTTTTCTAGTAATTTCTCATAACTGCCTTTATATCTGTACATCAGTTTCCTCACATCATGCATTCCACTGATGATAACATGCGCATTGCATGACTTTGCTTCCCAGGAACTGACATTTCCTGCTACCATGGACTTTGCACTTCCATTGATGGCAACATGTTTTGAAGAGACATTGCTTTGTGTGTACTGACATTCATCTGGTTAACAGTGACTTTTACTTTGCCTGTTCAGTGCACTTTACGATGTTTATTTGCTTCATTTCCTTAATCACCATACCTCCTCCTGTCTGCTCCCCTAGGCTTATATCATATCACAATGATCCCTGGGACTCCAATCACCCAACATACACCATGACACATTCTCCAGCTGTCTGACACACACCGTGATCCCCTGGGTTCCAGGTCACATCTCTTTACACGTGCACATTTCTCTGTCGGTTATGTCTCTACCTGTCTGTCATATTACACCACCATGATCCCCTCTGTTCGATCAACTTCTGTTTTGTCTCCATCTGTCTGACTACCCCAGGCACCCTGAGCCTATCACATGTTCTACTCTATCCAATGCATGTCACCCTGGGTTCGACTCACCTGTCTAAACCCCTTGAATGTTTTAGTGTCCTTACCGTTCTGCAGTCCTGTCTAATGCCCCTACGCTGGTATAATCATGTCACCATGATCCCCTGAATTTCCATATATCTTTCTTTCATGAATTTGACTTTGTTTGTGTACCGTCTATTTAC
>LD356900.1:0-11118 GCA_001465055.1 Ptychodera flava
CCAATCAAGGAAATCCCACCATAATTACAATAGCATCACAACTGGTGACATTGCCTTAGCTACAGTTTACATACTTTGTATCTATCCCATCAGATCCACAGGGACGCGTTATATTCCCAGCTGTGTCATGCGCACGCTGCAACCTCTTGCGAATTTGGGTACTATGAATAGTTGTACACACACTCTTACTCATAAGAAATCCAAGGGTGGGCACCGAACAAGACCGTTTGGGAAAATCTACATTGTAACGGGTTATATGCCAACAAAATCAATAGTTATGGCCATTTCTTACGTCAAATAAATAATTTTTCCGGTAACATTACCAAATAGTGCGTTTGTCATTTGAAACGGAGTGTAATTTCACTGCTTGAACGAAGGGAAAACTGCTCTGTATGCAAATTACAGGTCGCGATGTCGCAATAGATTTCTCGAGTGCTGATTGGCTATGAAGTGCCGGCTTTCCTATGACGTATGTGCAAATACAAACATTGCAAACGACGTCCCAGTGTTTCAACCCGGAAGTGTGAATCTCGCACAGTTTTCGACTGTTTCATGGCATTAAAGTAAGACATATGCGTACAACTAATTAAACCTAGTGCCTGTCTAACAATATGCGAAGTGTGGAATATCTTTTGGGTCATTTTTTTCATATTTCAGTGATTTTTACTAAGGTTCGAGCGCGAGTCGTACGTGGTAACGTACACACAGACCGTACGCGTTCCGATGAACCACGCGCCACCTGTCCAATGACAGTTTCCGTTTGAAATGATTGACGTACAGAGCAGTTTTCTTTCAGGTGTCCGGTTTGTGTCCACCCTTGGTGTTTTATATAAGAACAGTGGCAAAGCACTTAATCTTGAAAATACTATTTTTACAATCAGACGGAAATATAAATATTCATTAGGCTACTAATTGATATGTTATTGTGAACAAGCAAACACGGAAAACAAATGTTGTAAAAGATCGAGTCATAGTGTTCGAAAATGGGTACTCATAGTACCAACATTCGTCATTCGAAAGATAACGCGTCCCTGTGATCAGATCCACCTCACTTCAAAATAGCTACATATACCTCTGCTGACAAACAGTATTTTAAAGCTCTACTATGAACCAATATAAACTATTATTTGTGTCATGTTTCGTGCCATATCCTTTCCACATATAGACATAAATTGCCAGTGAGTTTACAGTAACAAGCAATTCTTTGTCAAGCAACTATCACAATTGATTGAACATATGCCCTGAAATTACAGTTGATGCAGTTTTCCATAGACTGAAAGATCTGTTGCTCCATGACGTTACCTAGAGCGCCCTCAAGTGACGGATCTTCCAATCTAAGTTTTCCATTGCCATATTTTAAGGCAGCGTAAGTGGTTCTCTGTCACAGAAGTTCAACATACAAATCACAAACCCATTCTACAAAAGTGTGAAATTTTGCCATACAGAATAATGTAACAATTTTATTACTTTTCTTCACAATTTGTTGGAAAATTAGGTTACAATGTTGTCCTTTATAAAGGGTTGCTGCTGATCAGATGAGAGAAATTAGCTTGAGCAAAATTACACTAAAGCCATTTTACTAATGCATGCTTTGGCATTTCAATTAGGAATTTCTTCACAAGGAAAAAATTATCAAAAATGTTCAATATTTTGCTCAACCACACAAAAAGTAAAAACTTGTGAAAAATCACCTGCACATGACAGTAAAATGGCAGAGCAAAACGCTTCAAACAAAATTTTGTTCAGCTAAATTCTCTTGTGTACAACACTCTGTTAGTGTGTGAAAAGTGCATCACTATAAAACAAATTGAAGTGAAGTTCACTTATTGAACAAAGGTCAACCCCCCTGCCCTAGTGGAAAAAAGTTCATTTGCTTAATCTGAGTAAGCATGTGAGATGATCCCTTGATAATTTCTTTTATGTTTTCTCCTCAGTCATGGCCACATGGACCATGTATCAGGTCTACTTCAACATGCTGCAAAGAGACGGCTTGTGTCTATGAAATCAGCGGCGTATTATGTACCGCCAATGCTAAAACCATCTCTGTTGTCAGCAGCTCAACTATTTGCATCGATGGATGGTAAAGACAATCTTACCAAAGTTAACATACAGGAGGCACAACCCGGTGACAACATAAAGGTACACATATTTGTTGCCTTACATCAGAAACAAATGTGTCTGTCCACCAGTTCTGTGCACAAACAGACAACTCTAAAATTACAGGCATTCATTTGATTATGTCTAGTAGAGAATTAAATCTAGCATGACTTCTTCTCTAAACAAGATTTTCAAGACATTAAACCTTTGAATGCTGTAATTTTTCTCACATAACTTTTCAGTGTAATATTTTACCAATATTTATGAATTTTTCAATAATTTTTGGATAATTTTGGATCAAATGGACATAAAATTTCAATGGCTTCAAATTTGACCAAAATTTTGAGGAAAATCTGAAAAAAAAAAACATGTCAAGATCTGAAAAATGTTGCTGGCTGTGTTATATTCTACAATTGGCACTCAAATGTTAAATGCATCATGGACTGTGACTGCATGCAGTTACCACAATTTTGACATTCGCTCACATGTTGTGATTGATTATTCAATTATTGCTCTGTTTTATTCATTCCAGCCAGTCTGTTTTAGTCGTGTCTTTTCCTTTTTAAACCTTTACTGTAAAATATTAAAGCTCTATGTGTGAACCAGTGTTCTCAAAATTTTGGTCTAGAGTTATTGCATGATTTCTCCATTCCCTGGAGTGGAGTAACCAGGACTATTGCAGGCCAAGTTTTAATAGATGTCTGGGATATTTGTAATTTAATCCTCTTTCTCCCAAGTGGTATTTATCTCTATGGTTTTGCTATGGAGACTGGTAGAAAGAGGATTAAGCGGCATTCAATGAAATGGATGGTTATATGAGACAAGTTAGTAGTACTAAATGGCATGACACTGACGCAAAAAAAAATCGTAATTTTCATCAACATGAGCTACATGTACCTCACTTCAAACCTGCCAAAGTATTTTACCAGCAGTTTCAAAACTAAAAAGTGAATCTATCAAATTTCTTTGAGTCATAGACTGCAAGAAACAAATTCAAGAATTCTTCACATAACGTTCAGTGCCATTGTTGCATATCCATTAGAACATGCACATTTTGATCCATGGTCTAATTGTTGACTCATTTTGTGGATGTATTTCCTCATCGCATATCCTATTGGTCCTCTGTTCACAGCTGCCACAGGGATACTTTGTAACCCCCTTCAAGACAGTTCACGTGGTTCCAAGTCAAGGATATATTCTGTGGAAACAGAAGTCAAAGCTCAGACACAAGTTCAAAGGTCAAGCATCAAGTGACATTGCCAAGTTAAAACAGTCCGGTGTAGAAGTGACTGAAAGTCAGGACATCCCAGAAATTGCATTTACAGGTACTGAGCATGAAATCAGTCAGGGTATTCACATTTAGGGCCAAATAAAAAAATTATGTTTCTGGTAACCAATATACCCTACTTAAAATCCTCCGACCCAGAACTTTTTTATCTCATTTTCAAACTTAATGCATGACTTTTCCGAATTTTGCTTTTTTTTGATGGGCCACTGAAATAAACATCTAAATTACATGTACAAAAGTTTCCACCCGACCTTCCCTATTTCTAGTGAGCTAGCACATTTTTTTTCCAGTTACGCATTGCCATACCTTTGTACCAAAGACTGCGTAATGAAGTGAAAAAGGCTTGCGTTAAATTTTGCATTGTTTGGCTGTGAGGGACTTAAGCTCTCACGTTTGATATTTTCATTATTCTCACTATTCTTTAGATAAAGTACAATATCACTAATGGCATCACCTCAATTTAATGTCAACTAATAGACAGTGAAAATTAATGAATAAATAAGTTGAACAGCTCTATACACATGTAACCCTTTCACAACATGGTTTGGCCCATGGTGTTTGTTTTGTGGACCTGTTTACAGGGCACTGCATGGAGCTGAACTGGTGAAAGGAATTTCTCTGAGGTGTATTTCATCAGTGTCTATAAATGGGATCACATTGTTTTTCCTGTAACTCTGTTGTCTTGTCTCTACAGCACATCTGTGCATAGCAATTTCAGTCACATAGGATCAATACTGGACCAGCGTGGAGGGAAAAATCACAGTCACTAGTGGACCAATAACTGGAATTTTTGATTTTTTTTTTCAACGTTTTTTTTTTAAATCAATTGCAAGTTCTTATTCTTCTCTCAAAGTGTGTGAAAACAACCACTATTTAGCTTATCAACACAATGTTTATACTTATAGATTGCACTGTTTTTTGTTCACACTTGAATTCTAGCCGGACCAGAATTTACTTGCCTACTCTAAAATGCAGTTTACACATGCTCAGGCTTAGTTGAAAAGCTGAATTTTGTGTATTTCAACATTGTTTGCGGAGTAGAACAAGAAACTGTACTAGACACTAGAAATAATAATTGTGAAAAAATTCATCATAAGTTATACAGCTGCTGGCCTAGACTTTGCCGAAGTCTAGTGAACAAAAGATAATTTGGTGAATGGGATGTAGTAGAGAAATCATAAATGGTTTTTTTCAGATCATGACATAGTGGAGTTATCACTCAATTCATAGACTTCAGTGATTCTTGGAGAAACTTGCTGCCAATCATGTTCACTTAACGCATGCACAAATGCACCGCAAGATCAGAAGCCAAGAAAGCACAGTTCTGATCATACTGCGATCATCTCACTCATGGTATTTAACACCAAATATATCAGCAATTTGTTATAAACCTGCTGAAATGATTTTATTTGACATTATAAATCACCAACTTGAACCAAGTCTACTACTGGCCCTTTAACCCTTTCACCACTGTGGTTTTGAACCAATTCCATTGTTTCTATGGCAAAGTTGGACCTCCAGAGATGGAAATGGGGGTGACAGGGTGAAAATCTATATGTACGACTTGTATGAGGGTAATGCCAGCTTTAAAAAAGTTATGTATATTTTTCCTACATGTAGGTGACACCACATTTGAATATTTTCATCTGGAAGAAAACGAAGCAATACGACGTGTAAATCTGCTGATAATGGAAGTCACGTATTTGGACGATGAGACCACACTTGATAAGGCCAGAGCCAGAGGCCATATTCACCTCAACGAGCTTGTTGAAAATGAAGAACTCTTCTGCGATGTACAGTCCATCCTACTGATGCATTTCTCATTCAAATATTCAGCTTCTCAAATAGAGGAGTTGGTGAAATCAAAGCTCCCAGAATCACTTTTAGGAAAAGTACACCTGGGTTTGACAGCCCACAACAATTATGCACTGAAGCATTCTGACTGACATTGGAATGAAACCAAACACTTCTGATTTTTTCATTGTCTGTGGATTGTCACTGAAATGATCGTTTTGTACTTCGCTGATTTCCTGCAGATTTCAATGGTGTACAGTGCATTTACTTATCATGGTCAGTAGCAATAAAGCTATATGGAACAACTTTATTCTTCAATGTAGTCTGCTTTTAAAAAGGCAAAATTACCACTTTTCATGTTTTTCATGTATTTTTATCACAACGTCCAGATCAGTACAGTCTCAAGTAAATGATATTCTGCTATCCTCAACTGAATGTTGGATTGTCAGATGTCTGTCGGCAATCTGCTTTCAAGGACAACAAACAGTGAATGTGTACTTTATGTTAAAGTTTGTAGTACACACCAGAATTTCTGTCACTGGAATAGTTTTGTGTCGGATCTACAGACAGATTTGGTTGCCAAAAAGAATGTTTCATCAATCGGACTACAATGAGTCACATCTCAGTGGAAATGAAAATAACCTAAACATCATCAGAAGATTGAAACCTTGTCCCTTCATACTAACAATTGACATTATCCTTCTGTAAAATATTTAAGCACACTAATTGACCATCAAAGATAGATAATGGACTTTGTAAATTATAATTTGATCTCCAGAGACTCAATATACAAACTAACAGGTACACTACAAGTTTTCTTACTGTAATAAATATAAAAATATATGTTCCTTCTGTTAAATAGAAAAATACAACTTTTGCATAAATACCGAAACTATGGCAGTCAAAATAAAGGATGATAATAGCAGGTAATAAATGTCAAAATCCATATGGCCAAACCAAACTTTGAGGTATATAAAACAATGCTTATCAAGGAAAACAAAACTGGTCCGTAACATTCATGTAGTGTAGTACCACACAACATCATTGGCAACTTTGGCATTTTTGCCATCATGCTCCAAGTCTAGGCTGCACCATATACTAAGGTTTGTTTTTGGTACATTTTGGTAAACCAGAAAACCTTTAATAATATGAACAGGAAAGCAAGCGTTTAAATAAGACAATTTCTCAATATTCTGCAGTATGTCAGGAAAGTGATTTTAACACAAGCTGCCTGTGAAGATCCACTTTAGTCATGTGACTAAGATGGCCACTTAAAGTTTGCATCAATTCCCTGAAAATTTAGTCCAGCCATGAAGGTTTTTTAACCTCCATGGTCTTGCATTTCAATCTCAGGAACGAATGAAGTAAATAAGCAGGATTTTGTACAGATGAAACAAGATATCAAAGTTAATGCAAACCATATAATATAATTCATCTATTGAAGAAAACAAAATGTTTCAAAAGAATAGCAGTATATTGTCACACACTTTTAGCTGCATTCAATGAATAAATCACAAATATTAATTTACAGGGATGCGCAGGTCAGATTATGAGACCAGTATCAAATCAAGTGCTCCTGAAACCTGTGGTAGTTCAGTAATGCATTTCTTCCTTATTCAAACACTGACATCTGTGTAGTTGGCTCCACAGAGTGAGTGAGGTGTAAACCATGGTGTATGGCTGACCAACGGGTATCGTAATGACAGATGATTGCTTTTACAAGAATCATGCATAGATTATAAATTTGTTTAGCACCATTTACTCTTAGTTCAATTGCAGTATGATTGCTGTGTGTTAAGCATTATTGTAACTACATGCTCACACAACTTTGCATAGAAGTACACGTAATTTCATGACATATTTTGTCCACCATTCTGTAACGGTAATGTGATAAAGTTCAGATTCTGTAATGAGGTAATAGTTGTGCACCATACAAAATAATGAGGTATGTCACTTGTATAATATCATATTGGTAAACAAAATATTTAACTGCAGGTGGAGTTCATGTCAAGTAAGTTTTTCCTCAATCCCTCTCAATGGGTCATTACTATGTTTTGTTCTTTGTTAGACATTCCTGTTCCTTCTCCTTCTTCCACTCACAAATGTCAGAGAAATCACAGCTATGGCATTTCCACGCGTCCTCAATGTCAACCCCTTCCACTTCCCTGTCACCCCTCCAAAATGAGAAATAATGGTCCAGCCTACTGTTCAGCCAATCAGCATCAAAGCCAACTTTGTCTGATGCAAATGATTTGCAGTCTCCCTGGAAACTGTACTCAATAATCAGTGAGTCTATGCAGGGTAGATCAGAGAACTGAAACTTGAGAAGAGCGATGTCCAGCAGCTCTCCAAATGTCTTGGAAGTTATCCCGCTTTTCCGCAAATGCATCAAGACTTCTTCCGAAAGCAGTTTGTTATCTTTCAGCTTCACGTGCCGCAGAATTGTCTCCTTCTTGAGAAGTCCCTTGACAAGCTCGTCAAACAGTTGTTTGTAGATCATGACTTGCAGAGCATGGTTCTTCCTTTGAGCTTTCCTTGGAAGCGTCCTTGAACTTGCCCTTGACTTGAATTCACAAAGCTGAAACTCTCCTTTCTCACTGTAGCGGAGCTCATCAATCACGCCAACGACGAAAATTCCTTTCCCGTACGGTTCTCCAAATATAGGCATTTCCCTGATGCAAGGGACGCCAAACGATATCCCACTCACTCCATCTATCATGTTGAGCAGCTTGATAGCCCAAGCATCTTCTTTGCTGGATACAGACACTGGCACAACATCATGGACTTCAAGTTCTTGAAAAAGAAGAAAGTCAATGAAAACACTATGGCAATCCTCATTTTGGTGCAGCTGTTTGTTCAAAAATTCAGCTATTTCACCAAGACACTTTAATTTCACCCATCAATTTCGGTATACATTCCAAGGGATTATAACCGTTTGAAAAGTATTGTGTGCAGGGATACAGGGTTAAAGGCTTCAGTTTTGATGTAACTGTTACACTCTCTCATTTGCATATTCTATGTTGCATCTACAGGTAGTGTCAGCTATGACAGGAGTGAAATGATGTGATGCATGATGATTATAAATATGCTGTTCACTGTCTTGCATTACACTATGCATGAACTCACACATAAGAAAGGCATGATGATAAATACCAATGATCTGGTTGTAAATATAACATCTGTGTTTGAGTGCTGTATTTTTTCCCACCAAAATTTCAGTGCAACATTTTACCAATTTTTATGAACTTTTCTGTAATTTTTCGGATAATTTTGGACCAAATGAACACAACATTTCATTGACCACAGTTTTTTATCAAAATGTTGGCAAATATCTGACAAAAACTGACTTTGGTGTATTTTATAAGGGTGACAAAAAATTGATTTTGGCACTCAAAGGGTTAAACCATAATATCCATTAAATCATTCAGAGTCAGTAGCATTATTCGAAATTGTGCACTCTGTTCTAAAGCATCAAAGTTGCATAATTCCACAAAGAGAGTTTTCTTCCCCAAACCATAGACTGCTATCTGCCATTGAGTGGTAGCCAAGGAGAATATTAGAAACTTACAGAAGTTGTATCCCCTCCATGCGGAAGGGAAACACTTTGTGGAAAACTTGATGCCCAAAATTAATGAATAACTGGTTAAAAATGAACACTCCGTTTACCTCTTGCAAGATGCATACTGGAGCCAACAGTCATTGGTATATTTTCCACAGGGACAGTAGGAATAGTGAATGTATACAAAAGCTGTTGTTCACACCAGTGCTGGGCTGTGATGTCAGTCACACACAGACGACCCCATTTGAACTTCCATAATGGCATCTCTTCCTTCTTCTCCCTATGTCTTACTTTTTCATTGTCAATGAATGTGACTGAGGAAGTGGCCTTGTTTGTTTCATCACTGACACATCCAGCACTTTCTGCAATCTGCATAGAGTTATCGATATCCCTTTCTGATTTGCCGGTATTCTGCAACTCTGGTTTGGATTCATCTTCTCTATTGCTTTTATCACTTTCTCTGGTCCTTTGGTCTTCACTTACAGTTAGCTTTCCACATTTTTTTAAAAAGGTTTCAAGGTTTGACTGTTGGCTTGCATTCTGAATAAAAAATTGAAATGTTGAGAGAGAGAGAGAGAGAGAGAGAGAGAGAGAGAGAGAGAGAGAGAGAGAGAATAGGGATCATATTGCTATAATGTGTATAATCAAATGACACTTATTCTACCATGCTGAAGGAAGCCACATGCGTATAACTTCTGTTACCTTGTCTATCCCCTATTCCCTGTCAACAGGTCCCAATCACCATAAATAACAATGGATTTGGGCCAAACCATGGTGGTGAAGGGGTTAATTTCGTCTTCAAATTTAGTAGAAGTTGTAATAGAAAGCCAATGGGAATTAATCTTGATCAAGTATGGGGACCTGTACTTTGTGCAGTCATCAAGTACAAACAAATATAACTATGAAGGCAGTTCATGATATATGTACTTAATACTGATAGTTATCTCAATAGGGTCTATGCTTATCTCTATCAGTAATCACTGTTTCTCATCTCCACTGGCATGTGTGGTTGTACATCCTGTATCACATCCTGCTTCCCATATTTGCAGTTTGAATTGACCCTATTGTGCCACTTTGGGAATGGGAAAGGATAAAATGATGTTCTCATAATGTACCGGTCATTTTCACCACCTCTTAATGAAACCTCCGCAAACTGCAATACTGGCCAGGGGACAGCGGTGAGAAATTCAAGAATTTGAAGCTGTAGATCAGAAGAGAGTTGTAAAAAGTTTGAGTCTGAATATTTGCCAAGAGGAGCATTATCATATACCTACATTCACGTGCCTGTGTAAAGCTATGGGAGAAAGCGCCCTCAGATTTGTGCATTTTTTTTACGTATCACGCCCCGGCCCAGTGCCCAAATATGGGCAATCGCGTGCATTTCTGAACTATATCAATTCTGGTTACTACTCGCGCTGCTACCCGCAAACATTCCATTCGTACACAAAGCCAGCGCGAGATTAGAAAAATGTCTGCTCGCTCAGATCATAGTTGCATGTGGCAACAGTGGAGCAGCGCTGGCGACATGGGCTTTTATTTCTAAATTCTAGTGAAATCCTGTGTATACTAAGAGCGTGCCTGTTCAGTATAAATTGCAAGAAACTGACATCACGCTTTTGTCCTTCTTACACCTCGATTTCAGCCTTGATCTCTGTTGGTCACGTAATAGTACGGATGTTGCTTTGAGTGTTCTTGAATTCTGCAGGTAAACAAATTACGTCATTATGTATGTCAATCCGCGACGGGAAGCGGCCATCGTATTTAAACTGACACAATTGGCGATGAATTTTTGATATCGCACGCATTTTTTCTCCTAAACAATGTTGAATATTATGTAAACTACATATTCATCATTTCATAAGGACTTAGGTATATGATGAAACCTTTACGGCCCTGATACGGCTTATGCGGCCCTTGGTCGTACAGCGTACAGGCCCTCGCACGCTCGGGCCCTTCCGCCATACGACCTCGGGCCGCAAAGCCGTATCAGGGCCGTAAAGATTATTGGTCAATACTGTAGCATATTTTTTCATTGTTGTACTGTACTCACCTTCACTTTCATATCCCTTGTCTTCTGGGAGGAACTGGCACTGAACTGGGTTGATTTTACCTGTCTCATTGTCCATCCATGGCTCTCATTAGCTTTAAAGGAAACAGATGATTGATTGATTGGTAACTGCACAAGTATTTCACTTGATATACATAGCCTGTATTGTTTTCTACTCAATGAGTGAAAGCTTGTATAAGGTGACATGTGTAAGTATAAAAGACATTTTGCACATTGTGAATCAAATAGAACTGATTTGTGATGACATCAGAGTTCCATCATTAACCCTTTTCCTGCCAAGTCGGTGAAAATCCGCTTGAAATTCGGTGTAGC
>LD356903.1:13375-38295 GCA_001465055.1 Ptychodera flava
TAGTTTTTTTTATTCCACAGAGAATGTTGACTACTTTTATATTTTAATAGTTTTGTTGAAATTTATAACTGACGCTCTAGCCTTTCCAACCACCTTAATCATCATCATCATCATCAATATCATCGGAGACTGGGGACCCCATGATTGGGATTTTCAGTACCCACATGCTATTACTAAATAGTGCCAGTAAACAACAATCGCCGTGCCTAATCGGTTCTATACACAAGACGATGAAACAAGAATTGCAAACCAATAATATATGAACTACGTGTGAAGTTGCTTTCCCTTTACTAACTAATAGTGCGTACGATGCTGTGTTCCCGGCGTTCGCGTTAAATGTACGTCCTCCCACCACTAGCTGCAGTACAGTAGCTCGAGGTTTTGCCTGGGTATTTGGGTCGGACGGCAAAACCTGGTTTTGCCGTCCGACCCAAATACCCAGGCAAAACCTCGAGCTACTGTACTGCAGCTACCCACCACAGCCCTACTGACTCTTATTGAAAACACGGCGACCGCGATCCCAATTTGGAGCACGGAAAACTACCTTTTCCAACTACTTTCGACCAATATCAACTCGATTCCGCTCTATGCCTACTCAAATCACTCAACCGCTCACAGAATGCAAAAAAAATGCTCTCCTGACGTCTGCGTTAGTTTGCCAGCGATGCATACTGTACACACGGAGACTGCTTCAGAGCTACAACTGTTTTGAAAACTTGAACCGGGTAGATCTGTCATATGAATTAAATATGCCCGCGCCAAAATTGTATGGGTATACTAAACTTTCTAAATCATCTTCTCGCCAATTTATTTACTCACTTGATTTTCAGGTTCTTAATGGGATCTCTGCTTCGGTAGTGCGCGATGCCAAAGTCTGACTCTCCAGAGTCCGCCATTTTGTAAACCTCAAAATATTTTGGACTATTCCATCTGCCCAAGGGTGAGCAGGTTGTGATCAGAGGGATACCCTAGGGCAGGGCACAGGTTATCGTAATGTTGCTTGGATAGTCGTTCGAGGCGGGCGGCCGCAGGTCGCCGTTTACTTGGAAAAAAGTAAACGGCGACCTGCGGCCGCCCGCCTCGAACGACTATCCAAGCAACATTACGATAACCTAGTAAACGGTGACCTGCGGCCGCCCGCCTCGAACGACTATCCAAGCAACATTACGATAACCTGTGGGGCAGGGCACTGTACTTGCCCAATTTTTGTTCACATTTTATACAGCAGACGCGAGACATATGACGTGTGACTCTTGTTCAAATTCACTGGTGACACAGGCTTAGCCGGCTGTATAACTGATAATGATGATAGTTATTACAGGTGTAAAATTTATAATTTTGTGAAATGATCATGATGTGATCAAAATTTTCTACACCACAATGCTACAGGTAAAACTAAAGAGACGACGATTGATTTTAGTCGTAGGCACGATGAGCCACAAGCAGAGTGCATTATTAAAGGGGAATTAAAGCAGTTGACAAAATGTGTACTTACAAATATCTCGGTCAAATTTTAGACGATAAGTTAAACTGGAAGGAAAACACTTAAACTATCTAAAGCTCAACCACGTCTGTATTGCTTGCATAGGTTACGGTCTTTGAGGTAAATCCTAATATTTTGTACACGTTATTCATCTACTGTACAAAGTGTTTTATTGTTTGGAGCTGTTTGTTGGGCTGGTAACATCTCAGTCCTAGAGAAAACTAGATTGAAAAAGGTAATCAAAAAAGCTAGTAAAGTGCTTGGGCGGAAATTATTCTTCTTTGATGAAACTTAGACAGACAAAATAGCTATTTTAAACTACAATTTCAAATTAAGCAGAGCAGATTTTGAAAAGCGAAGTTTGTTTTCGTCATGTTTTTATATTTGTGTGTACGTGCTAGACTGTTTATTGTTTCAAGTTGTTGCCGGATTGCTTTGAGGTAGATATTGTAATTTCTCCACAGAGATAAATAAAGTATTGTATTGTATTGTATTGTATTGTATTGTATTGTATTGTATTGTATTGTATTGTATTGTATTGTTGCACGACGGCAAAATAATGGGCATAGAAGCTTCGCGTGCAAAACACTGAACACATGAAACCTAACGGTGAATTTGAGATTGTTCAGATGGGGAATATGCAAACACATTCTTGGTGTCAACAAAAGTGCGTGCATTCATGCTTGTTTGGGAGAACTTGAGCGTCTCCCACTTCTGCTATGTATTATCGTTAATGTGATTAAATATTGGAGTCGTTTAGAAAGCCTTAAAAACAATAGTCCCCTTGCTGTAGCTTTTGAACTTGAAAACAAATTGCATGAGAAGGGTCTATCAACATTTTTAGACTTATCTGTCTTTGCATTCTGTAATTGTTCACGCTTAATCTGAGTAAAGTATTGTAAATTGTCTACAGTTATTTGGACAGTAAAACATTCCTTGAAAGCAAAGTTTGTTGATGTCTGGAAGAAAGCCATAGAAAGTAATGAGAAACTAAATATTTAGGCCCCTATTGTAAGATTAAAACTGTTTTCAAATATGAGAAGTATCTGTCTCTTGATATCATATTTTCCATCTCATATTTTCCCAGTTGAAGTTGGTCGTTATGAGAATATCCCAAGACACCTTAGACTCTGCATTTTATGCAAAGTGATGTTGGCGATGAATTTCATTGTACTATGATTTGTCAAAGTGCACTTGCACAAGGTTTAAGAGATATAACTGTAATTCTATTTTTGATATTCAGGCTCAGCTGAAACATTCTGATAAGATTTCCTTCTTCAAATACATAATGTCTTGTTCTGATGATTCCTCTGTGGACATAAATTACCATTAGCACTTTTCCTGAAAAATACAATTGCTTCCTCAAGTGACTCTGCCCGAGTTGGTAATTTGGTATTTTGAAAAGCTGTTTACTCATGTTTGTTCATTATTGCATCTACTGATAATGACATGAAAAGTTCATGTATATCTTTAAAGATACTCACAAAGATAATGTACCTCTTGCCAAATTTATTTCTAGTAGTTCCTCCCCCAGCAGCAGCTTCATCCAGTGTTTGTTGAAGTCTGCATCTTTGAGTTCTGTAATTTTTGCCTTACCACTCTCCTTGGGTGTGTTGTTGAGCAATAAAGTATTATCATTATTAAAATTATTTATTATAATTTTCCTACTTTGTACTAAGAGTGCTGTACCTTACAACATTCTCTGATAGTGTATGTTGAGTGCTCATACTTGCAACGTGTACGTGAACACTAATTTAAAACTTCTTGAAAACTACCTGCACTACAGACGTGTAGACACAGAAAACAGGTCAAGAGTTCAGAGCTACAGACAAAGTAACGATTTTTTCGTAAATTTACATGAGAACAATAGCTATAGTCTTGGCTTTTTCGGCATACTTAAAAACAGATTTGCCTCACTATGTACCGTATAGTCCATAAGCCAGATAGGTTATTGGTACCATTTGGTTGGGCAAATTCCACCATACATTTTCTAAAAGCCCTAAATCTGAACTTTCTGAAAATCTTTGGTGGACAGGTCGCAGAAGTAGCTTTCTGTCTCAAAAGTCGTTGTCATGGCAACAATACTTACAATCTTGAAAGCTAAGAATTTTAGATAAAACTGATTTTCTAGGGAACGGTAAAAGATATTTACGTGATTTCAAGGCAGACACTGGTACCTCATATCATGGCCTTTCAATTGACCCCATGACCTTGAACATTCTGGGTCAAGGTCAATAGGTCATGCCCATCGCATCTCAGAATTTCGATAAAATAGAGCATTTTTCATACATACTTTTCTGCTACATTAACATAAAATATGATAGAAACTCAAAAACTTGTTCAGACATAGCCACAGATATGTGCTCTTTGAAAATTAGTATGTTATGTATCAGGGATGTTGTTGGTAGTGAGTGATTACCAAGGCAACCATCAGTGTGTTTTCAGTTATACATGTACTCTATGAGCCAGGCCCCAATTATGGTCAATTGGTACTGTTTGGGGCAAGCAGAGGGCAATCTCACACTTTATATATTTTTGAAAGTTGAAACTCTGAATTTTCTGAAAAGTTTTGGTAGCTTAGTAATGGGTGAAAACCGTTGCCATAGAAACAAACATCTTAATTATTTAGAAAGTACAATTGTATACAAAAGTAAATATCCTGCTTTATGAAAATGTTCATACCAAAATTGATAACATAAATAGGATATGTTACACATTCTAACTTTCACTCAAGATGTGACCTTAAAGTCAAGGTCAGGCGTACATGACCAAATGAGGTCAAAGTTCAAAACATGGAGAGTTTACATTTCAGGTGGCTATGCACAGAAATAGTGTCTCTTTTGTTGTGCACTTTTTGACATTTTCAAGCAAGGTGCACTCTTGTCAGCAAAGATGCACTATTGTCTTTGATAAACGATACATGTGGCTTCTACCGGTATTAAACTTGACCACATTGTCTGATGCTCTTTTCAAACCAAGCTCAAGGTCAATGAAAGAACAAGGTTAAACATAGAATAAAATGGTGATTTCTATGGTGTTACGTATATGTTTTTACACGGAAAGAGTATTTTATGGTACCAGTTTGTATTGAACATCACAATTATCAATGATAAGCAATTGTCAAGCTTATATTTAGCTAACAGCCTACAGCTATTAGCTATAGCTATACGTACTGGCCAATAATGTATATCTTCAGAATTTTCATACTACTGTAAACAAACATGTGTCATTTTAATGTTTTTCGAATGTTTACGTAAATGCAAAATCATTAGTGACATGACATCTGAACTTTAACGTGACAATTTGAACAACGTACTGAGCCCAGTACTTATACCTTTATATGCGTGGCCCGCACCTGATCTTACAAAGAAATAGACCAGTCAGAAATAAGTTTTTAATGCTGCTGGACATCAGCCGTAAATATATCAACGATAGATAACAAAATGAAATGTGTCGGATAGAGCTAATAATAAAACTACTGTTTTGAACCGCTTGATCAAAAGTAAATCGCACTAAATAAAACAAACATATTAACGTTCATCGTTAACTTACTAATTACAAATGACCAACGACCAATGTTATGTTGACTTTCTATGATCCGCTACGTTTTCCCTGGCATGGGTTTTATCAAAATACAGTACCAGTAATTCTTACGTACATTAGTCAACCACCACTAACACACTGTAAAGCATTTCATAAGAAAGTAGTAATATCTAGGTAACAATCTTTACATTGATCCTCATTATTATTTTCTTTTCCATCATCATCATCATCATCATCATCATCATCATCATCAGTAACCTAGAAGTTCTTCAAACTCAACAATATTTCCATATGTCAGGAGATTATAAATACCGGAGTATACCTTATTCCGTTTACCAGGCATTGACATGGCGGAAATTTGCACTATTTTGAACATTTACATGCCTCAAACTCAAACAACCATGGTATGCCCCTTATCGATTTAATTGACAAACAACGGTCTTCAATAACCCAACCATGCCCTTCATGAAAATTTAGTATATATGGATGACAAGCAAGGCTTCCTTTCCAGACAGCAGTCTGATAGTTTGCACGCAAAAGACAGCTAGGGTGTTTTTTTACTATTGTCCTGGGACATATACTATTTTGAGATGAGAAATAATGCCTGTCCATACATTTTAAAGAACAAAAAAAGAAAACTTCGGCGTACTTTTTAAAGGAAAACTTGGCAGAAACGTAAAACGACATATATAGCGAAGGAAGGAAATATTTTCTTCTTGGGCGAATCTTCGTCGGAATATATTCGACGGGTTTGGAAATGACGTGAATGGCTCCAGCGGAATCAGATTCACTGACAGCTGAACGATAACGACCTAACGTTGCGTGGAAGGCAATGAACGACTCTGGTCATTTACGACCATACAATCGAATTCCATTTTCCAAATATTTTGTTGCACGGTATCGGCTCTTTCCTTGACCACTTTTCTTTCCTTGACCGATTTTCATTTATGTGGGGAAAAATTACTGAACTCTACAAGTATCTCCATCACAGCGCTTTATCTTAACTGAACTCCATCTTCTCACTTGTTTACGCCCCTGGCTGTCCTTCAGTCTTACAGGATGTTTTCATATTAGCCATTATATCGAATATTTGTCGAATACTATAACAACGAAGCATAAGCTACGACAAATTTTCCAGCTGCTGTCGCCAATCACGACAAGGTAATGTTCGTAAAGGTATGCCAGCTATCAAACACAAGCTCAGACTGTGCATTCTGTAAAATCAAGGGTTTTTGTAGCAGACCCAGGCAAGCCTATTATGTGAGCCTGAGCTGGCCTGGGGCAAGCCTGTGGCCTGCCCGAGGCTTGCCTTTTGTTGCGTTAGTTCTGTCGGGTACTGTATAGCAGCTGCGGTGGCAGTGTGCTTCTGCTGCTTCAATACCCCTAGACGTTATATATATAGCCATCATCCTTTCTACAGCATTTTCCCAAAGACTTATGTTTGGCCTCAAGTCTACAGCTTGATGTAGGGGTTCTCGTGTTTAGCCCCTTTATTACATATTTTGTTCTTCACAAATTATACATCTTTTTCTGATAGACTCCAGTATTTACATTTGTAGCATCCCTTTGTGACACCCTAGACTCAGATTGCAGTTAATAGTATAGATTGAACTGAATTTTCACATTCGAGTCTACTAAGTGTTTTCTTGTGGGAACACTTTTTCTCTGCGGTCTAGATTATACAATATGCAATACAGTTTCAAATTTGCGAATTTTGGTTGCTTTGAACAAACCTTTCCAAAAGTCAAGTTCCCCGAGCTTATTAAGATGTGAGCCATAGCACCTTAAATGATACGTGGAGGTAATATTTGCACATTTTTCGCCCGCTTGTTTTGATTAACATCCTCTGAAACATCCATTACGTTAGATTGAACAAAATTTTTAACAAACTCAATCGAGACAATGATATTGCGTGAAAAAAGAAATGCCACTTAATCTTTTTTACTTTATTGAAATATATATTAAATTAAAGATTATTTAGGAGGTGACTAATTGTATTTCAATCACCAAAGGTTAAGTGAATTTCCATGTCTGAAAATATAAGTAAATATATGACCACAAAACCAATAGGATGTACAACAAATGAATCACTCCCTTGGAGTACTAGTGAAGTTTAATTTCAAGATGTTTAATTTTATTACTAACACAACTCACTTTTCCAGTTTTATAAGAAATATCGCATGAAGCTGAATTATTTTATACGTTGGTGATTTCTTTGTTACTTAATTACTTGGATATTATATGCGCATGATATGTGTATTGTACATGCCAAGACAAAATTCAAAACTTTCAACAAAAGGCGAATAGATAGATTCAAAACAGGCGAACTGAAGTAGCAATTCTACTTGTTGTAGCAACATGTGTAACATTGAAACTGGCAGTCATTAAATCAGCGCAACTAACTGGACCAAGATATTCATGACACAGCGATCATTTTTCAGGAATTAAGGTGGTTACGCAGTTTTTACCTCTGCTGTCAGTGACGTGGAGCATATCAGATAGGTGGATTGTCCGTCGTCATCCGTCATCTTCACAATTGTTTTATTCTCTGAAACTGCTGGTCTAATTGCTTTCAATACTGGTATGCAACTCATTTGGCTGAGTTCAGTTAGATTTGTTCAAATCATGATGAAATTTACATATTTGTATTTTGGGGCATTTCTTCCTTTTTATCAACTTTGAAATGTGTTATGTGGGTTCCTAGGGACAACCTGAGTGAGGTTTATTCAAGTTGAAAAGAAAAGTTTCGTACTTGAAATTTGTGGGCCTTTTTTTCGTTTCTGTTTGAAAAAACAATTTTCTCAAAATTATCTTTAAAGGTTCCTAGGTATTACTTCAGTTTCTTCAAATTTTGCTAATACTTGCATATTTATGGTAGAGATGAAAAACAAGAGCACATTATTATATAATAGTAATACATGCATTTGCAAGGATGTCCTTGTTCAGTGTTCCTAAAATCAACATAAGCAGATGTATCAGTATTACAAAGTTTATTTACAAACAAAACCTGACCTTTTTTATTTTTAAGCAATACATAACAGCAGAAGTCTATCGGCTGCTAGGCCTCTTGTTAAAGCTTTTCCCATGTGACCTAAGCTCCGCCTCAAAGGAAAATAACAATAAAATGCATTTATCTGGAGATACAGGGTAGCTCAAAATGAAATCCGGAAAAAGTTATAGTATATCGGTATCTCTTGAGATCAGACTACTTGTCTACTCGTTGACAAGCTTATAATCATCTCCCATTAACTACAATGGTCCGACACAGATACTCATTTTTGATAAGTGAACATGTTACTTCAATCATGAAAACAAAAACATAAAACTTTGCCAAATTTTGTTTTTAAACAATCAAACACACTTACGTATATTTGCCTTTTGACCTCTTTTACTGTCGATATGACTTTAGTTGACATTGCTGTGTACTTAGCACACAAAAGTTATGATTTTATAACCATTAATATACATGCAAAGGTAAGTCCAATGTCGCTCTATTACTTTATCTGAAAATGCATTGACGGTTGCTATGGTGATTGCCGCCCTGTCAATAAGGTATATGATAAAAAACACTAGTATTTTAAAGAGATCGCATTAGCTCTTATAGCTTACTAGGTTTTCATGTTTGTACTTTTTGGTTTGGTAAAAATGTTGCAAAGCTATTTGCAAAAAAATCCCACCTGAAACAATTTCTAAGTTGCTGAAGGCAATGCCTATTGACCTTGACCTACAAATCTAAAGGTCGTGGGGTCAATTAAGAAGCAATGCGAACTATTGATATGCATCCTTAAATCAATCAAATATCTTTTGTCGTGTATTTGATAATCTATTTTACATAGTATGGTTAATTTTAATGCTTTTGATTTGAATGCTGATTCCATGACAACAATATTTACACTGAAAGCGTATTCAGCAAACTGTCCAATGAAGATTTTCTCAAAATACAGATTTTCAGGTTTAAAAGGCGGCTTTGTTCCCCACTTGAGTCAAATGGAAGCAAATTGACAAAATTTGGGGTCTCGCTCATAGGCTACATGCATAACTGAAAACATACATATGGTTGCCTTGGTAATTACTCACTAACGACATCATCCCTGATACAAAACACACTAATTTCAAAGAGCACACATCTGTGGCTATTGTTGAGCAAGCTTTTGAGTTTCTATTGTATGTTATGTAAACGTAGCAGAAAAGTATTTGTGAAAAATGATTGATTTTACAGAAATTCTTAGATGTTATGGGCATGACCTATTGACCTTGACCCAGAATGTTCAAGGTCATGGGGTCAACTGAAAGGCCATAATGTGAGGTACCAGTATGTGTCATGAAATCATGTAAACATCTTTTGCTGTTCACTAAATAGTCAGTTTTGTATAGTATTCTTAACTTTTAAGATTGTAAGTATGGTTGCCAAGACAACAACTTTTGAGACAGAAAGCTACTTCTGAGACATGTCCACCAAAGATTTTCAGAAAGTTCAGATTTCGGGCTTTCAGAAAATGTATGGGGGAATTTGCCCACCCAAATGGTACCAATCGACCAATTTTGGGGATCTGGCTCATGGACTAGTATATGCGTCAATCGCCGCATGGGTGTTACAGTGGGGTCACAGGTATAGACCTGCTATTTTTGATGGATAATTTGGACGTTAAATGTACCAGAAAACGTGCAGTTTTGAAATAATCCAGACACAGGCTAACTGGAAATGAACAGTCTAAAATATTACATTATTTTACAATTATTAAAAATAATAAATCGTAATTATGAAATATTGATATCATATAACCGAGTTAGTATTTCATCTGGATTGAGCTTCCTTTCTGAGGTGCTGCACTCGATAAAAACGCTAATGCAAAACTATCCCTGATGGGCCATTGAGGGCGAATGGTTCGTCAGCCAGACTGTGCCCACGGATTATATTAAAAGATGTCCTTAAAGGAAATTTTTAATGTGACTACTCTGTGTCGCCATGTCACACAAGGAATTGTAAAACATGTGCAATTTTAATAACTGACACTTTAATACAGAGCAACTTATCCAAAAAGACGTTCCACACTAACGCGTTTGAAGACCTTTCTTGCCAAACCAAAAATGTCATTTATGGCATTGACTGTACTTTGTATGGGTTGATATATGTCGGAGAGACTGGAGAAAAACTATCTAAGAGAATATGTGGCCATAGGTCAGGTATAGGCCTAAATAATAACTTGCCGACATGCCTATACACTCATTTTAACGGTCCTCGACATTCCATACTAAACATGAAAGTCCGAATATTGCAAAAACTCTATCATCCTTCCAATAGTTTCTAAACTAAGCAGGAGCTACCGTAAGCAACGTGAACAGTATTGGATCGCTGTGCCCTATGGATGTGACGATAACATTCTAGGGGTGGGTAATTTATCCAGCCCTAGGGGGAATCGTGTAAATGTGATGGGTTTATTTAACTCTCACACCAGAAGACGACGGAGACATGGGCATAGACATGGTAAGCTTAATACCAGCAGTCCTCCCAAGTTCAGTGATCTATTGTCTATTCTTAATCAGCCGTTAGGGGTTCATAAAATAAGAACTACTTTGTTTGCTTGCTCCTTGCAGTAATTGAGATTGGTACTGTCAAGAGTTCAAACGACGAATATCAACCAAAACAGCCCTGATTATTGTTTAGTCCAAATTATTATCGCTATTAGCAATTACCGGCTAAGGACAGAACTCTTGAACAGTGACGAGCGTTTATTTTTTCATGTACAATTTGCAAACAAAGGGATTGACCAAATAAACATCAGCAATAAGCTTATATTTCATGATAAGAAAGTTGTGGAAAAAATACCTCCATATTTTAAATTTCAAGAACCAGCCATAGTTTCCCACTCATACACAAAAACCATTGGTAGGAAACTTTTTAACTATAACAATGTCTTGAAAAATTTCAACTTTCCATCAAACAACAGCAGAACTTGCAATTGCTTGTCATCCCCCTTTTGCTATAAACCACTTGGTCACATAATAATTGCTGACCTGACCATCATTACCAACAGTGAACTTCGGCAACTCTTTCAATATGGCCCAAAATATCGAGAGCCACAAAATATTAATTGGAAATGTAATTTCAGAATTATCATAGATGCCGCCGAAAAATATACAAGACTGTGGGCTGCAGTTGAGAAAGTTGATGTGGAATGCCTCTCTGACTGGCTGAGCAAAGTCAGAGATAAATTAAACTCACGTATTTCACATTTTTGTTCTCATAGTAAAGATGTAAATACTTCCTCAGTATTAGATTACCCATCTTTCAAAGCATGCCTCGATGCTTTACACAACGAATATGTTGTAGTTCCTGCAGACAAAGCTTCAAACAACATTATTTTTGTCTGTAGGAATTATTATATCCAGTGTATAATAGATGAATTAAACCTTCATTCAGATAAGAGTAATACAACCTACATTCTTTCCTCCCTCACTGATGAAGACATTTTTTCAAATCATTCATCTGTGCCCAAAGAATTCGGCATTCCTTTGAAAGAGAAGGACAAAAAACTGCCCATGTTGTATTGGATACCTAAACTGCACGAGAACCCTTACAAACAACGTTTTATTGCAGGATCAAGCAATTGCACTACCAAACATCTGTCACAATTATTGATTATAATTTTAACAACCATCAAAAATGGTCTTTTTCAATATTTGCAAAGTTTATGAAACAAGTTGGTTGAATCAAATGTGGATACTAAAAAATTCGAAGGAATTGTTGCTTGATTTAAAAGTCAAGAAAAACAAGTACAGGTCAATCCGAACATTTTGACTTTTCCATATTATACACCACAATTCCCAACGATAAACTTAAAACAAGGCTGTCAT
Organism: Ptychodera flava; assembly: GCA_001465055.1. Taxonomy (NCBI): domain Eukaryota; kingdom Metazoa; phylum Hemichordata; class Enteropneusta; family Ptychoderidae; genus Ptychodera; species Ptychodera flava. The sequence continues at coordinate 25,257 of LD356903.1, forward strand.
CTCTTGTTAAACTAGCTTTCCTGTATAAAAATGGCAGTAGAAGGTACAAAGATACATTACCATCAAACATAGGTTTGGTTATTTCAGTTACAACATGGATGCCCAGCATAAGTACACGGATGAAGAAATTATTAAAATGCTTAATTTCTTAATCGACAACATATTTGTTAAGTTTGGCGGTATGACATTTCAACAATCTATCGGCATACCAATGGGTACAAATTGTGCACCCCTTCTTGCTGACTTATTTCTGTATTCATATGAAGCAGAGTTCCTACAATCTCTCTACAAAGCAGGGTCTAAAAAACTTGCAAGGCGTTTTAACAACACGCACAGATATATTGATGATCTGATTAGTCTAGACGATCCAGACATATCAAATTACTTACATCATATTTACCCCGATCGATGAGTTGGAAATCAAAGAAACAACAGAGGGTAGGAACTCCGCTTCATATCTTGATCTGTTCCTACATGTGGGTACTAATGGGCTACACACTAAGCTGTATGACAAAAGGGATGATTTGATTTTGAAATCATAAATTATCCCCACTTGTCAAGTAATATTCCGTCTGCACCTGCTTATGGTTATACGTGTCTCAACTTCTCAGGTATTGTAAGGCTTGTGATTCCCACGCTGATTTTCAACTGAGACACAGCTCATTGGCATCAAAATTAGTGAGACAGGGATACACAAAAAAAGACTCGTTAGGACTTTCAAAAAGTTCTACGGTCGATATGACGACATTGTGGCCAAATATGACACCTCGGTCACTCAAATGATCAATGACAGTATTCCCGGCTTTGACTTATTACAGTGATTCATATCTTGTATCATTTAATGCAATATTTAGACAATTTTGGGACCAATCCAAACGGGTGTAGCATGCTAGCAGGGTACGCTTACCCATTCCGGACACCTGGTACCACCACTAACTGGTCCTACTTAAATTTGTAAGTCACAAATGTCCAATGGACCTGGTAATATATTACCTCGAATGGAAATGATTATTGGACCAGTTTAATGTCATGTTATGACATAGGCGGGGATTTCTATACATTGATCAGTTTCTAATTTTAAAAAAATCATCTCGACCTTTCCTAGTTTTTCAACAACTAATCAAAGATCACCGTGGAATGGAATCGAGGGAAAATTCAAAAGTCCCCAACTATTCCTGTAAATTGAAAACAAAATATTAATAATACACAACAATCACAAATGGCCTAATAATGATGGTCTCCGGGCCAATTCTGTAAAACGGTTAACACAACCACAGTCACCTGTGGTCTTTTCCGCTCGCTCTGCGTCTATATATGTGCCCCATAGACGTGTGTACATATGCCTGAGTATGTACACACGTCTATGGGGCACATATGTAGACGCAGAGCGGAATGGACCACAGGTAACTGTGATACAACTTTGAATTTTGGTCAACTTGCTGTGTCAAGCGGGATAACCACTATTTTGCTGATAAAAATGACCCGCGAAATAACTTTACAATTTAGGCCTACAAAGAAAACTGCTGTGTAAAAGTATGTCAAAGTAGGCCTATATCTATTTCTTTTTGGATATCGATGTTGGCGATAAATTTCACCTTTTATCCTATCAGCAATTTTGGATCTGACGCTTTCCAATCACTTTGACACAGCGTGCATACATCTCTTACACAAATACTACTTCTACATAATAGCTAGGGAACTTTTCATTCAGCAGGGTTCTGCGAAGCATCTTGTTTCTTTATCAAAACTTAGGCCTATATCACAGTTTACTGCTTTAAAAAAAGAAAACGCCAATCACCGTCCCTCCACCCACGGGACGGTGGCTATATTAAAGAAAACAATTCTATCGTTTTTTCCAGAATTTGTCATTCTTGATTGTCCCTACATACAGATTTCACTGTTCAATAAAGATTCTGTTTTATTCTAAACGGTGATGACTCAAGCTTATTCTACTTGTGAATGCGCCTGAAACGATCTCCAGCACTTCACTTAGAAACGAAAGGTTGGTATCACGCCACCCATTCAACCCGTTCGATGTTAAACTGCTTCCGAAGTTTTGCATATTCATAAGTCTGAGGCAGACTTGACACAGCAGGCAACGCCTCGCCGCCTTGTGAAAGTGCATTGAACTTTCCGTACAGCTTGTCTGTTCAGACAAGCGCCGCCATATACAGATATACTGGAGGAAATGATATGGCGCAAATAAAACCATACAACTAACTGAGTGTGCGCGCGCACAGATTGTGTAGCTCGAGCTCCTATCTTTCGCAGCATGACTGTGTAGTACTGAGCGAGAGACACCAGTTTCGGGGTAGTACTCAGCAAAAACGGACAAAACACAGTAAGATAACAGTCTGTGGTATAAGAATAATACTACTATACATACGTGCGAAATTCTTTGCCTAGGATATAAACCTAGATCGCTAAGCGAGTGTGGTGTCTGACGTCACTTACTCCCCAAGATGGCGGACGCTAATTGAAAAGAAGTGAATGATGGCTAGTAGACAACCAGACAGGTAAAGCGACATATAAAGATTGATTCGTGCTTGTCATGTTTGTAACTGAGACGATTGAGGTGCTGATTTGCCTTCTTCTGAAGTACTGGTTTCATTTAGTACTTTAATACTTCATTTGTGCTCAAATTGCCTGGTAATTTTTTTCTGTCGTCAACAAAAAAGGTCGGTGCTCCCTGAGAGTGATTTACATCGTGTCACATTACAGCCTGGCGGACGACAGACGGTTGTAACCCGCATTGGCCCTGACAATGTTGTATCCCCAAAATAGTTATTTATCGTGGATTAATTTTCGTTTCTGTGGATTTGAGCTCCTTGACAATATTGCACATCATAGACAGCCGCTGACAATTGACAACAATATATTCTTGTGATGCATAGAAATGAAAATCTCACACACACACTGCACACTGATACATGCACCGTATTAATGTGATCTCTGTGTTGTTTTTGTGAAAAAGCTTTATTTAATGTGTTGTCCGAGGAAAATAAAAACATAATAGCAATGACAAAGTAGTTGCAAGGATTTGTGATGTTGCTGCAGTTTCGTAGCCCGCAACCCCCCTTGAAATTTTTTTGTGTTGGGGAAATAGATATATTTCGACACTGCAGTTTTCTTTGTAAATGTTAAATTTTTCGTGTTTGGACTGCCCAACACAAAAAATTTTCAAGGGGAGTTGCGAGGCTATGAAACTGCAGCAATTTGTGATGCTGGCAAGCAGATAATTTGCCTGATTTCACACTTTATGGTATGTCTTAATAAAGCAATTTTGAACACCCCGTGAATACAAAAACAGCTTTACTGAGATTGGCAGTTGTAAATGCGATTGATTGAAATAAAATTTGAAATTGAACAGCAGTAAAGCAAAAAAGTAGAATGTGGAATTGGTAAGGGTTGATTTTCATTATTACCACTTTTTGATATTCTCAGAAAATTGTAGGGAAGCAACATGAACTATTTGTATTTTATTAAATTTCATCTTTGATCCAAAAACTTAAAAGATGTTATAAAGAAAAGTCAAGTGCCTGGCCATCAGTACGGAGGTTTGCTTTAGGTTGCACAAGACACTTTTATACAAAAATCCAAACATGCAGTAGAACCAAACAGACAGACAAAATAAACATTCCACCTGTTGAGATTGAAATACATAATCTGAAAACCTAGAGAACTGAAACGTTTGACTTAATGATGAATTCTGAACTCTACCTCAAATTATATATACTACATTGAACATACTTCTGAGAGGAATAATCAAATGAAATTCGATTTTGATGTCTTTACCTAAAGTCATATGAATATTGATTTATGATAATTCATCTTGTCTTGAAGTTAGCAGATAGTTGCTGGAGAGGGGGAAATAAGGGCCAACTTATTTTTGCAATAGTCAGACTATGTATTGAGATTATAGTCTTAATTTATTAGCTTGAGGTATATTTGATCCAAACACCATGGATATATTGGTTAATGTTGTGTGTCAGTATAACACAGATGATGCTCATCTTTATTAAGTTATGAATTGGTAACCTTAATCAGACCATGTCCAATTTCTAACTGTTCGGTAAATTGTCATGGATTGGTAGCTGCTCAAGAGAATAAATTCATGAAGGTATACACACCTTTTCATGGATGAGAATGTTGATGATGGGAAAAGAGCCAATATTGAGCCAAATTGCAAATATCTGTTCAATTTTGTGAATAATCTGTCTAAAAGTGATCTATGCGCAATCAGTTTATAGCTGAAATATGCATAATCAGAAGTGTTATTTATTTCACAAGTCTGTTTAGCTTTGTTACAATATCTTCAGAGTGTTTGTACCAAATGATATGTGAATTGATATACAAACTGATAACTCTGTAGCATTACGTGCATTGATACACATCTGATAACTCTGTAGCATTAATCTAGACCTCTCTGTGAACTCAAAAAGCATGTACTGTGAAAGCATTTCTTGTTTGCTTAGGTTTAATTTTGCTATTTTTGCCAACAGATAAAATCCACAAAAATTAAATCTCAGTGAAGTTTGGCCACTTGACTTCTGCATTGTCCCCTTGTAATTGTCTCAGTGATTATTATACAGCAAAGCTTGTATTTCAACTCATTCCTCAGATAGGATTTCATGTAATCTGAATTCTACTCTGATTTGAATCATGTACAAGTTCTCTCAAAGTCAATCCTTTCTCTTTTGATCTAAGTATTGTATATGAATAATGTTGTTGTGATGTTGGCAAATACTAGGCAGCAAATACTGGCAAAAAATACAAGTGTCCGGTTGTTACCAGTAGCAGAATGTTACTTGGAAAAAATTTAGTTTGTGTCTCATGACAAATGCCACTTCAGCTGTAGAAAAAAAAAAGGCTGCTACCAGCTGTAATTGATGGTTATGAAAATCATACAAATGCAACTCAAGGGATGCTACAAGTATTCAACAATCATTGAAGGTCATGTCAGATTCAAATACAACAACCATTAATTAAAAATGAAAGAGTACAACTTGTATATGTCACAGTACCTTTTGCTTTTCAATTTCATGTCAACTTAACCTTCACCAGGCTATCTGCATATAAATAGTGTTTTCAGACCTGACAACCCAAAGGATCCATTTAATTCAACATTCTTTCAGTGGTATTTGTATTAGTATGATGAAAGTTCATATTGTTGCCATTTAGAAGACATCTTTTAGGAGTTTGCCATCAACAGATGTTGAACCACCATCCCATATGTGACCTGTATCAAGCTGTTAGAATTGCAATGTATGCTGTGTTTTGTGAAGAGCATTAGACTTACATGTACCACTGTCAACCACCCTACTTCTACCGTACATGTACATTGTACACTGGGTTATTTATTATGCTGCATGAATAAGCTGAACTTTTAGATTCAGGTCTGTTTGGTTGTCAGTCATTCAGTGTGTTGTGTACAGAGAAATCTATTTGTGACCCGATTGCATTTAAGATGACCCTACAATATCAAATGTATGTGTACCACATGATAATAGTAATCAGGTCGGTGGGCTGGCCACAAGACAAGGACGCGGCTGTGTGGCTGCATTGTGATATGACCTGTAGATAGTGACCCAGATGTCAGACAACGTTGACTTAAATTCTATTTGTTGGCGTCAAGACAGAAAACAAGGCCAAAAGTTCACAAAGTTCAACAATGCGACCTAGTATAAAAGCTGTGCCTGGGATAAATGCAAATTTGTTGCCATGGCACATCCTACGTAATAAAATCTTTAAGAGTCAACGACCGGCCATCTACCAATACAGTTTAATATGTTAGATTACTGCTGTGCTGCCATTGCTCATATATTTCGCTTCAGAATTTAGAAAGCAAGGTGTTTGGCTACTTTGATGCATTACATTAAGTGATAGTTTGATTAGGATAATTAATTAGTTTTATTTATAGCCATAATGCAGTTCCAACCTTGAAGAGTGAATATTGCATATGGTCATGGTTACTATAAACTGTATTTGAAGAGTGCTGTACAGGGGCATTTTTAGGTGGCCCACCCCTCTGTTTTCCTAGCAATCTATTCACATTTTGATAACCATAAAAAGGGAGACATTTTCAAAACAAAAGAATATGCAAATATGCATGTTTATGAAAGTTAGTCACCCATTTTTTTGCCAACTGTGGAGAACACTGAGATGGCTTCTTTTGCCTGTTTGTTCTGTCATGTTTCCATAATTTTTGTGTCGTAAAAATAAAGTCAGACATCTCAGAAATGGTTCTTCATGACAAATCTAATTCATGACAAAAAATATACCTCAGTTGCATGCATTGTAAGTATACATTTAGAAAGTAAAATGACTCAAAATTAAAAATTAATGTGATGCATTTCTGCAGATGAGTAATTTGCTCTGAAAAAAATATCATTTGCTACGGAATATGAGACAGCCCATAAACCCTCGAGAAATTCTTGAGGGTCTATGGACAGCCTTACATTACATGAAACCAATACTTGTATGCTAACTTGGAATTATTTCCCTCAGTGTACACAGCATTAAACCTACAGTGCCTACAACAAATGGCATGAATACGATTTTGTAATGTTTGCAGTATGTTTTAAATTTGTACATAAAATTTAGGGTATAGTTAAAATTACGTACCAGATTGGGACGCCCTAATGCGCCTGTAAAAGTATCTAAGCTTAAATACTTGGATTTCTGTTCACAGTTATAATACCAAAATCAGTTTGTTGTAAGGCACTTTCCCCATACCTCTTTGTCCAGATATAATTTGTCCCTACATGTAAGTGCTAACCATCTCTGATCTCGTCCCAAACTGCCATTCTTTTAATATTTTGCCAAAAGTCATTATTTCAGAAACATTTTCTCAAACCGTTTCCTGAAAGCTAACTCAGTGTGTTAGCATGCTACAGAGAAAAATAAAATTTTCGAATTTCTGAAATTTTCTTACACGAAGAGCTTTAAAATGAATGGCTCACAAGTGGTAGATCAGAAAAGAGTTGTAAAAGTGTGAGAGTGAATATTTGTCCCTGAGGCCATTCTAGCTTAAACATGGCTGAAGATGAAATATGATAACATTTCAATTGCATTATTGCATTGTTTTATTTCAGACCACCAAGTGGTCACTCCAGGGAAGCACTGTCACCTTATGGCAAGCGACCAAGGCCTCAGAGTCCTCAGAATCCAAGAGAAAACGCCCCCAGTGCTGGCTATCTGTATGCTGGACAGGAACAAACACACAGGTACCCTGTAACTACTGCCCATTACATGTATCAACCTCATCAATCACATGGGCAACAGGTAAGATCTTGCTTGATATCTTTTATAAGTTTAATCAAGTAATAACCCCTCCCCCACCCATTATTGGTGTACAGTAGTCTATCAACCCCTCCCCCACCCATTATTGGTGTACAGTACTCTATCAAGAGTTTTTGTCCAGTTTATGACTCATGTATTTTGTGTGAACCGGTGAAAAGAGGCTTGTATATCTGTAGCTGAGGCAGTTTATTCCTATTATATCAATATTTAGTACTATTTTATCAATATTATCATAACCGTATAATTAAATTCTGTCCTGAAATGTTAAAAAGAGATTGCTCTCAAAGTGAGAGCTCAAGTGCATTCCAACTGTGCCATATAAAACACTGTTTATTTTCATATCTCCAGCCAACTGTATTTTTGCCATCAATATACTGGAAGTTGTATAATATAATTTAGCAGTAAAGCACACTCAGCGACGGTATACCACGAGATTTTGACCAGTTCACGACATATATGCACAAGCTATAGTGAGTGCATATATGAAGTGGTAAACTGTCGCTGGGTGTGATTGATTGCTATTGAAAATCTGGCATGGAACGTCAAAAAGGATTTTTGCTCTTGCCGAAAGCACGCGCATGTGCCAACGGTGCTATATTGTTAATATGCCACGGTTCTTTTCATGTCTCTACCAATCAGATTGCTGTATTTACGGCATCAGTGTATACTGGTACAAGATATTGCTTTGATTAATTAAAAGTCCACACAATTCAAAGACAGCAACAAGGGAATTGTAATAGGGTTTAATGCCTGTGCAGGGAATGAGCATAAACAATGGTCTCAAGTCCAGTATCAGATGTTACCAAGATGCTGTCATGCCCAGGATTATATGATTACAAATATATGGTCTTTAGCGTGTTTGTAAAGTAGAGAAATGATTTTTGAAAAAAAAGTGTGCATTGAAACATTTATGTGTATCCCCAGGTAGTGCTGTGAAGGGGTATATTTTTGTCGTCATGAACACTTTTATACATCACAGTTGGTTACATCATAAATTTTCTGAGACGCATTGAAAGATATATGTATGGCAACTACAGCCTCATGTAGTGATTAAAATACGAATGCTCACTAGCATAAATTAATTTTATTCATACACGGCTCGCCAATCTTTCAGTCATTTTTCAGCTGTTATTAACTTACAGCCACAAAAAATGTTAGAAATATTACTTTTCTTGAAAAATGTGTACATGTGTAAGTGTCAGGCTTGATGGCTCCATGGTGTTTCTGATAGTGCCAGTTTTGATACATTTACGTCTACACTTTACAATATGGAGTACATCAAGATAATGTTAACATAATGTCATCTATCTAGTCTGATAGAAACCATGTCTCTTAAGTATCATACCATTTCTTTGCTCTATGGAGAGATTTTTTTTCTCCTTCTCTTCAAAGTGAAATTGTTCACAGAACTGTAATTGATAAGCTGTGTTTTAGACCAGTCATCAGTTCAACCATCAAGCAAAGAAAGGAATTCCATGGAATGGCGATCCTTCTGACCTAGATTTGAAGGTTTCTAGACTGTAGGGTAAAATGTCAACACTTATCCTACATAAAGAATTACGATGTAAATTATGTCCTTGTCATAAATAACTACACTGTGTTTTATGAGAAGTTGACAAGGATGGGAATTTTGTATCCAAGTATAGTCATTTATAACATTTGACTTTTTGTTTCAGTGAAAATAACAGTTGTAAAATGTCTGTACCATTAGCATACTTTGCTTTTCTTTGAAAAATTCTGAGATTATCAGTGAATTTTTGAAGGCATCTTTTGGTTGTTATTCACTCCATTTCTTCTTACTCTCTTGATTCTCAAAAATGTTCAACATGCATGGCCTTTATTATACCAAGAACATGTCTATCATTGCTTCTGTTTGAAGTAACACATTTGAACAAAGAGTCTGTAATTAAAGATTGGTTTCACAGTTCTGATAGTGGTTTGTAACAAGTTTGTGAGGCAGATCACATAATATATGTTGATATATTAAGCACAGGGCAATACAGCGTTTTCTCCAGATTCCCCCCATCTAATCAAAGTCACTCTTCAAATAATAAAAATCTGTGACATGTCACCCTTCTATAATGAGGTTTGAGATTATGATGTATGAGTATTATAGTAGCATTCCACTTCTTCACTATTACTGTCTATGATGTGACATCATACAGTTGATGTAATCCAATATCTATCTATACAGGTTTCATATCTGTAGAAGGATGAGACAAGGTTGAAAGTCATGATTTTATATTTGATCAGTGCTGTAATCTTAAAGGCACATGAGCTGCAACTTTTGACATTATTTTCATGATTTTATATTTAGATTAAAATTAGTTCATAGAAATGTTCTTACTCAGAGATGTTTACTCAAGTATAATTATCCACTGAGTGGGACTGCATGGGCAGGTTTCAGTAAGACAAATAATAAGCGGGTGCTGCACCCAAATATGGCTGCCTCCATGCAACTTCATGATAAACAGCGTAAATGGCACATGTACCCATTTGAATCCTTACAAATACAACATGGTGCAACTGACTAAAAGGATGGGAAAGGGATTCACTCTACTTTGACAAAAAAATTATCTGTTTTTCATCTAATTTGGCAAGATTTTGAAAATGGTGAGAAATTTAAAATGAACAAAATCTGTTCAATTTCTTGCCTATTCTGCCACAAGCAAATATTGTTGAGGCATAGTTTAATGACTATATCATTCAATTTGTAGATCGTAATGAATATCTGAGGATATGGGCCTTGAATTTGCTGCTGCCTTAATTTGCATAATTTGTTATATTCATCTCAATCAGAACCAAACAACATAAATTTCAAGCAGAGGGTGACATTCCCTCCTTATGAGTGAAACCCAGAGAAAACAGCACAATCTTTGATGTACACTTTGTCACAGTGTAGACCTGATATGTTTAAGCCACTTTTATCGGGTCCAATTATTTCAAAATAGTTGTACAAGAATGATACCAGGAACTTGAAGCTGTAAAAGAAACTCTCTAATTTTAACCAAACTTCAGAAACAATGGCAATTTTGTTAGTCAATGTAAAATCTGCAAGGAAAACAGAGCATTATAATTATAAACTTAAGGTAGTATGCGACTTGAAAGTGAAAGACTTAAACATTTGCTCAAACTTTCCTCAAGGAATATTTCAATCATTCTCTTTTGAAATTAAGAATAAAAATTTGGGAGTCACCATGCAAATTTTGCTACAGAAACAAATTACCTAAGATCATTTACTGATGTTTGGAATTTAAAATGGCCACCGTCCCTATGTTAACTCTATGGAGAAAAATGAAATTTTCCATTTTCAAAAACTAAGACGGTGAAAAGTTTTCTTACACCAGAAAAGAATTAAAAAAGTTTGAGAGTCCGAATATCTGTCCTCAAGGCACATTCTAACTTAAAGGGCACGTATATAGTTAGTTCTAAAGGGCATGTTATATAATAAGTTTAGTTCTGAAGTCATGTATGATGTGCCTCCAGATAAAAGCAATGCAATCAGTTCACAAAATGTTTCAGACATATATAGAGCATGTAAATTTTATTACCGTTATCATGTTATTGTTATAGAAGTTGAGAGACTTTACAATTACAGTTCACACCCTGTGACAGAATCACCAAGTGAAGTCGTAATCATGATTGTTATCAATTTATATATCTTCGTAGTTTGAGTTGCAGCCTTTCAAAGTGAATGTTGGTGACTTCCATCAAATAGTAGACTGTTATAGGCCTTTATCTCATTGAATGCTTTAAGTTGAACCGGTAAATCAAGCCAAAGGTCATTCATTGTAGAGTCAAATGAATTGAATGAGTCTGTGTGCGGAGTGGGAGAGGATAAGAAAGGAAATGACACACAGAGGCAATAAAGATAGATCTCTCTTTCAGACATACTGGTATACAGCAATATTGCATTCAACAAGGCTGAACAAATGAATATACCGTAGGGACCATGAATATTCAGACTCAGATCTGGGAATTTGCTTTTCAACTGGTCCCATGTACCATTGACATTGAATACTAAAGGATTCAGGGAATGGAAAACGTCTGGAGGAAAGGCCAACTAGACTGCAGGGTAGCAAGGCTGATTGGCTTTGCTCACCCCTGCATTGAATAGCTTTGCCCACCTCCTGCATCGACTAGTTTTGCCCACCCCTGCATTGAATAGTTTTGCCCACCCCCTGCATTTAATAGCTTTGCTCACCCCCTGCGTTGAGTAAATTTGCCCATCCTTTCATTAAATGGATTTACCCACCATCTGTACCATCCACCCCTTCGGTCAAAGGAACCTCATAATATCAGTGCTGTTCAATACAGTTGCTCGCTTTGACCTGGGTCTCGTGGTTTATGTTTATCTTTACATTTCAAGCAGGGTTTAGATGATGGTCATAAAATAGGTCAGCTTGGAAAGTTAAAGTGTTTTTGCCAAAATGACATCGGTATTGTTCACAAAGATTAGGAGTTATTTTTATGGTCAGTTTGAAAATACCCAACATTGTACCTTCTGTATGCATTGGTGAATGAATAGTAAATATCATGTTTATTGGGTATCAATGTTACTACATGTATGTTAATGTTACATATGATAAACATTTTAAGTCACTCTCTCGGTTATGATGGCATTTAAAAAATAAACTTCAAGTATCCTGGTATTTCAAAGATTTTAACAATCAAGACATTTATCATTGTTTTACATCAGTGTTTCAAAAAGTAGGATAGTAGATTAAGAAGTGCTGGTAGCTGAGTAAAGTATGTGTAGATTTGCTTTAATACTGAACTCACTCTGCCATCTAAATGAGTTTGATGGACTACATTAATAAGGCAAACTTCCTAGACCTCCCCACCCCACTGACATGTCTATAGCTCAAGATGCTTTGTATGATAAATCAGTTGTCTCTTCATTACATAAGAATACATGCCCTAGTACAGTAAGAGTAAAGACTTCTCTTTAATGCAACATGGGTTGAACACATGGACTGCTCTTGGTCAATAGCTCTAGCATCAAAACAAAGTTGTTGAATTTCTCTCTCTCTCTCTCTCTCTCTCTCTCTCTCTCTCTCTCTCTCTTCCTCCCCACACACACACACACCCCAACACACCCCCACACGTACACACACACAAGGGACATTCTTGTGTAATAAAATGATTTAATTGTTCCAGGAGTTTAGTTATGTATATCGTGTAAGTCTGTAAGTTCGACATTGTATGCTGTACCTTATTTACTCAAGATTAGAGGAATTCAAACATGTTTTTGTGAGAAAATTACAGTTACGGTACATATGTTGGCTTACTTCACAGCCTGAACTGATCGTATTTCTGTAAACAAATTGATATTTACTCAATAAGTGTGTGCAACATACAGGATACAGGCCATGTTGGCCACACAGTCTACAGTGTTAGGGAGATATCAGTGTAGCTTTTTAGATCTGTAATCATATCAGTGACACATCCATAGTTGCTCTAACTGTGCAAGTGTGATAGTCACTTTTAGAAACCAAAAAACATAGAAATTGTGGAATCATTAGGGGTTAGTTATCACGTAACGTTCTTATCAGAAATTATTACATGCATGCCCTGAAATCTTGTTTTTTCAAACTGTTTTGGGTGAAGACGATATTCAATCTGTGCTGTTTATGTGACGAGACTAAATACCTTTGTGGTTGTAATGTTGTAGGAATATATCAGAAATATCCTTCAGGCCATCCATTACTGAGCCTTATTACAGCTTTATATATAT